>VIAB01002348.1:50090-63820 GCA_009801035.1 Oophaga pumilio
TTGCATATGTAACTCACCTGCAGTGAAGTGTGCAATCCTTCAATTTGGCTGAAAAAGGCTGGGTAAGCAGTTCCGCAAGCTGGGAAGCCCTCAAGGCAAATGTTTGGATTTGTTTGTGATGTCTTTAAGCAGCTTTGTGGTAGTGTGCTTTGGGGTAGTGTGGTGCCACCTGAAGGTCATTTTTCTTTACTGCAGGTTTATGAAAATTAATGTTTAAGCTGTATTTTGTGATCAAATCATGGATGTGTGGTTTGTTTGGCTATTTTCTTGCTGAAGGGGGCAAGTTTACCTTTCAAATGGTGTATCATTTGCGTGTGTGGGTGCAGTATGAATGGAAATCATCAAGTAATCACCGAAAAACAATGTTTAGAAATAATAGAATAGATTAAAAAGTCCCTACTGTTCCCTCTCTATTCTTAACTTTTTTTATACTAAATTCATGTTTGAACATTTTGCCTGAAACTCCCAAGAACAGTGCAATTGGTGACATTGGCCTCTGTAACAACATGCCTATGGGCCTACATGCTTGGCTTTCTAAAGTCATTGATTTTCATAGGCTGTCAGAAAATTGCCAGGCACAGTTAGAGAAAGGAGTGGATGAGTAGCCTCCTCCATTACAGTCAACGTGCAATGGGGCTCTGTTCTAAAGAAAGATATGACTCTCAATAGCGGGACCTACACCTATAGGACATTTATGGAATATTCTAATTTATTATCTCCTATTCTATGGTTAGAGGTTATGACATCACGATCCTTGTAACACCACTATCTCTGTAAAATCATCACATGCACATGTGTTTTTCATGGAGTCAACCAGTGCATATCCAAGAAATCTCCCTAGCGTCATCACTAATGCAGTGACATCCACAAGGTAGAAAAGATGATCCTTGCAAAATACACCACACTGTCACCACCCACTATTTAGCCCCTAAGGGAAAGTACTGTGCTGCCAACATAGGACTCACACTTTAGTTTCATTTTAATATTTTGGGTCTACACTTTGTTACAAGCACATCCATAAAGTAAAAAGCCATACTAGTTGTGGAGACACGGGGGTCAATGGGTACTCTAGTCCCCTAGCCGAAACCACATGGACTAGGACACATCCCACCGAATGCCCGCTCTCCATTTACTGTGGGCATAATACTACTCAGATAACAGTTTAAGATTCTGGGCCTACTCAATTTACATCTGGCATAATTAAGAAGAAATGATGTGACATCACACTAGTGCTGTAACCGAGACATACCAAGCAATTACACTGTACATAGGGAGACTCTCTAAGCCTTTTGGCAAAGGCCATCACTGCTATCAGATGCAACTGCCTAGGATGTCTGGAAGATCCCATTTACGAAGTCAGCACCCAGTGTGACATCACCTGTCTCACTCTTAGGGTACCGTCACACTCAGCGATGCTACAGCGATCCCGACAACTATACGACCTGGCAGGGATCGTTGCTGCGTCGCTATGTGGTCGCTGGTGAGATGCCAAACAGTCAGATCTTCCCAACAACGCAGCAACGATCGGCTACCCGTAGCGACCTGTGTAACGATGTCCATTCCTATCTGTCTCAGTTTATGAGTCGAGGTCATTGGTAAAGGTGTCAAACACACCGATGCATGCTACCCAGCGGGACCTCAACGATCAAAAAAAGGTCCAGGCCATTCCAACACGACCAGCGATCTCACAGCAGGGGCCTGGTCGCTGCTACATGTCCAACGTAGCGAGATCGCTGCTGAGGTCGCTGTTGCGTCACAAAACTTGTGACTCAGCAGCGATATCGCTAGCGATCTCGCTTAGTGTAACGGGGGCTTTAGCTGTGACATAACAACCTACAATATCGCTATCTATCTTGAGTTATTGTCAGGCTGAAAATTATGTGTTGAAAGCAGGAAAAATTGGCAAGCTAAAAGAACTTAGAGACTTTGGCAGGGTCAAACTGTGACAAGGTCAGGACATCTTCAAAACATTTTGTCTTGTGGGATGTTTTGGTAAGCAGTGGTTAGTCCAAGCAAGGAAACCCAGTGAATCAGCAAGAGGGCTATAAGCCATGTTCGCTCGGAGCTGTGCACTCTAAAAACTTTAAAGTCAATATTACAAACTCTGCAAATAGGTAGAGCAGATACTGGGCTTTTTGACATTTATTAGTATTTTGTTTTACCTTTTTCCATTCTAGAGCGCACAACTGAGCTTACTGATGCACGTGGGGAGTGAAGGTTAGCCCATTTGTTCCAATCTTCCAGAAGAGCTACTGAAGAGAAATTAATACTACAATAGAAAGGTAGCAGGAAAGCAACTGAAGCAATGTGATTCTCTGGGCAATGATCTTCTGGGATAGCTTGGGTCCTAACATGCATGTTGATGTTAATTTGACACATACCACCAACCTAAACATATAATTTCTGACCAAGTACATACCTTCATAGCATATGTATTCCCTGATGGCAGTGTTCTCTTTTAGCAAGATTATGTGCCCAACAACACTGAAAATAAATGTGTAGTAATGGTTTAAAGAATGTGACAACTGGTTCAAAGAGTCAACATTTAAGGTGCTGACTTGGCCTCGAAGATTCCCAGATCTCTATCCAAATAAGTATCTGTGGTATTTGCTGGAAAAACAAATCTTATCCATGGAGGAACCAACTCACAACTTACAAAACTTGAGGATTTCCTGCTGTCTTGGTACCAGATACCACAAGCTACGTTCAGAGGTTTTGTAGAGTTTGTATCTCAGCAGATCACAGCTGTTCTGATGGCACAATGTGGTCCTACACAATATTATCCCCTGAGTTTTTACGTTATCGCTATCCATGTACACAGCAGCTACCTTTTGCTCTGTTTTGTTATCATATACAACCAAAGTCTACAAATGCGTTCTAACATCAATTCATTGCAACTGCTTTCAAACAACATTACTGGTCCATAACAATTAGTAAAGGAAAGTAACAAAGAACCGTGTGATGTTAGAAATGATGCTTCAGCTAAATGCATTATATCTCATCTACTTGGAACCGTTGTGCAAGATTTACATTTGATCTCTCCACATAATTTCTAGCAGACCAATGTCCTCTTGTATGTATAACTAAGGCAAACCCACGACAAAATGGAACCAGAATTTACACAGATAAAAAGAAAGGGAAGAAAATGAAAAATGAAAGTTTCTCCACAACGTAAACCGCTTTGATGAGTCTAAATGCAATGAATTACAGGCCACAAAAGACTGAACTAAAAAGCACAAAGCTCATTGTTTCTCGCAAGGTTATTTCTGTACAGGCTTTAGGAAAAATAATAAATCATTGACAAATCTACAAAGGATGACAAGGTAAATGCTGAAAAATAGCTATTTGTAACATAAATGTCTAAAAGTCTCTAAAATTACACAATTGGATAGCAACTTTCACATGCAAAATGTTGTAAAACACTTCAAGCTAAAAATGCAAATTGTGCCCAAGTATATCTCAAAGATATTATCAGTCAAATGATAAAAAGGTTTACTTTATGCAAGAAGTTTTTTAACCCCTTAACCCCAAAGGGTGGTTTGCACGTTAATGACTGGGCCAATTTTTACAATTCTGACCACTGTCCCTTTATGAGGTAATAACTCTGGAACGCTTCAACGGATCTTGGCGATTCTAAGAATGTTTTCTCATGACATATTGTAATTCATGTCAGTGGCAAAATTTCTTCAAAATAACTTGCGTTTATTTATGAAAAAAATGGAAATATGGCAAAAATTTTGAAAATTTTGCAATTTTCAAACTTTGAATTTTTATGCCCCTAAAACAGAGAAATATGCCACACAAAATAGATAATAAGTAACATTTCCCACATGTTTACTTTACATCAGCACAATTTTGAAACCAAAATTTTTTTTTTGTTAGGAAGTTATAAGGGTTAAAAGTTGACCAGGGATTTCTCATTTTTACAACACCATTTTTTTTAGGGACCACATCACATTTGAAGTCACTTTGAGGGGTCTATATGATAGAAAATACCCAAAAGTGACACCATTCTAAAAACTGCACCCCTGAAGGTGCTCAAAACCACATTCAAGAAGTTTATTAACCTTTCAGGTGCTTCACAGGAATTTTTGGAATGTTTAAAAAAAATGAACATTTAACTTTTTTTGCACAAAATATTTACTTCAGATCCAATTTTTTTTATTTTACCAAGGGTAACAGGAGAAATTGGACCGCAAAAGTTGTTCAATTTGTCCTGAGTACGCTGATACCCCATATGTGGGGGTAAACCACTGTTTGGGCGCATGGCAGAGCTCAGAAGGGAAGGAGCACCGTTTGACTTTTTCAGCGCAGAATTGGCTGGAATTGAGTTCAGACGTCACGTTTGGAGAGCCCCTGATGTGCCTAAACAGTGGCAACCCCCCAATTCTAACTCCAACCCTAACCCCAACACACCCCTAATCCCAACCCTAAGCATAACCCTAACCACAAACCTAACCCTATCACACCCTTAACCCTAATCCCAACCCTAACCCTAACTCTAACGGGAAAATGGAAATAAATACACTTTTTTTAATTTTATTATTTTTCCCTAACTAAAGGGGTGATAAAGGGGGGTTAGATTTACTATTTATAGCTGGATTTTTATATCGGGTTTTTATGATTGGCAGCTGTCACACGCTAAAAATAAAAAAATTATAGCTCTCAAAATGTCGTGATGCAAAAACGATTTTTTTTGCATTACGACATTTTGAGAGCTATCATTTTTCCAGATTTTGGCCCAGAGTCATGTGAGGTCTTATTTTTTGCGGGACGAGTTGACCTTTTTATTGGTACCATTTTTGGGCATATGACATTTTTTGATCGCTTTTTATTACGATTTTTGGGAGACAGAATGAACAAAAACCAGCAGTTCATGAATTTCTTTTAGGGGGCCTTTATACCATTCCGCGTGTGGTAAAAATGATAAAGTAGTTTTATTCTTTGGGTTAATACGATTACAGTGATACCTCATTTGTATCTTTTTTATGTTTTGGCGCTTTTATACCATAAAAACTATTTTATATAAAAAATAATTATTTTTGCATCGCTTTATTCTGCGAGCTATAACTTTTTTATTTTTTCGCTGATGATGCTGTATGGCAACTCGTTTTTTGCGGGACAAGATGACGTTTTCAGCGGTACCATGTATATTTATATCCGTCTTTTGACCGCGTGTTATTCCACTTTTTGTTCGGCGATATGATGATAAAACATTGTTTTTTGCCTTTTTTTTTTTAAAGGGGTTCACTAAAGGGGATAACTAGTGGGACAGTTTTACAGGGTGGGTCGCTACGGACAAGGCGATACTAAATATGTGTACTTTTATGGGTTTTTTTTATTTACATAATAATGTGTTTATTGGGGAAATATTTTTTTCTTTATTTAAGGATTTTTTAAAAAATATTTTTACACATGTTTACTTTATTTTTTTTACATATTCCCAAGGGTGGGACATCACTATATAGTGTCAGATCGCTGATCTGACAGTTTGCAGAGCACTCTGTCAGATCAGCGATCTGACAGGCAGTGCAGGAGGCTTGCCGGCGCCTGCTCTCAGCAGGCACTGACAAGCCACCTCCCTGCAGGACCTGTAAGGACCCCATGGCCATCTTGGATCTGGGGGCCTGCAGGGAAGAGGCCCTCGGAACAACTCGATCACATCGCGTTGCTCTGAGTGTCTCAGGGAAGCACACAGGGATCCCCCTACCTGTGCGATGCTTCCCTATGCCACCGGAACGCTACGATCATGTTTGATCGCAGTGTGCCGGGGTTAAAGTGCTGGCAGCTCTGAGGTGAGGCGGGAAGTCTGCGCAGCCTCAGTGATCAGCGCTGACGTCACTGAGGCTGCGCAGTGGCCCCGCCTGACTTCAGGTGAACTCTACAGCATGGGAAAATGTTCAGAAACTTTCCCACGCTACAGAGTTCATGTCCGGTCAGGCAGGGAGGCAGCGCAGACAGCTTCACAATCATTCCACAGTGGTTTACAGCCGGGGCGGTCGCATTAGCACCGCTCGCCGGTTGTAAACTAGCCACTTAAGATGGATTGTCGTGTGGGACTTGACTGTACGGCGGACAGGTATGGGTATATTGTTGTTTTTTTATTTTGTATTTTTTCCAGGATAACGGGGGCTTCGCTTGGATTGGGAGTGTAATAAAGATGGAAAACATGTGTTTTATTATTTCATTAAAAGACTTTATTCTTAATGTTTGCGTTTTTTTAACCCTTTCAAATGGTAAGATTAATAATGGAGAGGTTTCTAATTGACACCTCTCCATTAGTAACCTGGCTTAATGTCACTTTACAATAGCAAGGTGACATTAACCCCTTATTACCCCATATGCCACCGCTACACGGCAATGGGAAGAGAGAGGCTAAGTGCCAGAATTGGCGCATCTTACAGATGCGCCTTTTTTGGAGTGGCTGGGGGCAGATATTTTGAGCCGGGGGGTGCCAAAAACCATGGTCCCTTTCTAGGCTCTTATAATCTGCCCTCAGTCACTAGCTTTCACTCTCTAGCGAAGGAAATTGCACGGGATCCCACGCAATTTTTTTCCGTGAATACATCCTATTATTAAATACCTACAGTTCCCAAATTTTACACACACATAGTACTAACAGTTGTATTCACTGACATATATAAAACAAAATGTTCTGCAATGGTTTACTGTATGTAATCCATGTCTCCTATCCTGTCGGCTCCTGCAGAGATTCTACAGAAGCCAACAAATGAATTATCGGCTATTCTGCTATCTATCTCTCTATGAAATATATATATGTGTCTCGCTGGCATATATATATAGATATATATGTTTTTACGAATATTTCAGCCCATGGATCATTTAAATGTCCATTTTGCAAGGGTGCGAGTAAATCTCGCTATATGGATGCCATATGGATGCCATACGGATGACAAACGGATACTTTCATGCGAGGAAATCGCATCCTCACATTGAAAACGGATTACATACGGATCACTGTTCATGAAACATTGATGCGATTATCGACCATAAAAAACGGACCGATTTTTATACGTTATGTGTGACTCCAGCCTTAAAGTGAAAACTTATTTGACGATCTTCTATAATATGTCCAATCAAAATGAGCTTAAGACAAGTTCAGAAACTGAAGTTTGGCTGAAAAGGATTATTACAACAGAAATTGCAATATCTCCGGCATCAGCACTTATTCTGTTTTATGGTTCATTAAAAGTAATGTTTGCCAAAGGGGATAACAATTATTTTGTATTTATTTGGAAGATAAAGCAGTTGCATAAATAACATTCTGCATACAAACTAAAAGTAAATTAAGCGATCCCACTTTACTTAAAGGGAACTTGTCACTAGATTCATAATGTCTGAACCACAGGCAGCATGAATTAGAGACTGACTGGCGTGATTTCCGACAGGTATGGCTTTCTCTGAAACGCTATGGCGTTTAAAGGGACTCTATCATCCCAAAACTGAAATGAAATCATTACACATACATACATGTAGAAGACTTACCATCTATAAAAAAAAATCATACTTGTGGTATAAATTATAATTATTTTATGTAAAAATTTTACATATGTAAATGAAGGGGCGTTGGTGAATTCTTGGCGTGTGTTTGGTGCACCATTCCACCCCCTCAATTACTGTTCTCTGCCCCTCCCCTTGTGATGATTTTCAGCAGTTGAATACTAAGTCCTGCATACACTGACATTGCAAGGACTGAAAGATCCCCTAATGACAGTGTGTGCGGGAGTCCTCGGATCCCCCTTGTACTGTCAGCAGCTGTATCTTGTGGCGCACAGGATCACACGAGAGGGAGAGTGCCAGTGCTAGAATGTGCACTCATCTCCCTGTCCTGTAAGCATCGCCATCCGCTGCTGTGCGATCCTGTATGAAGCGAGCTTCTGCCGCTGACAGGGCAAGGAGGATCCAAGGACCCCCGCACACAGTCATTGGGTGAGCTTTCAGTCCCTGCAGTGTCAGCATGTACAGAGCAAAGGATGCAATAGAGGCAGAGCTCCAAGGAGCGCTGTCAGTCATCATAAGGTGATGGGAAGAAGATAGTAACTGCAGTGGAGCCATGGTGCACTAAACACTCCACCACACCAAAGCTCCATAATACATATGCAATAAAACATAAATAATTCTAATCTGTACCACAAGGTATGATTTGCATATGTGCTAAGTCCCCTATATGAATGTATAATTGGTTTAGGTTTTTGGGGGTGACAGACTCCCTGTAAGAGTAAACGTACTTTGAAAAGCAGGACGGGTACCATAAGGAGAGACCGATTGACAGGTCTCTTGAATTTGTGCATATAGGACGAGACCTATTAATCAACTGCAGCGAAGCAGGGAGAGGTCGGCTGAAGACCTTGACGAACTAGTCTGGTCTTTCCCTTTGGTCCCTGGGCAGCTTTTCAAACTATGTTTTCACTGAATGCCGCAGAGGCTCAGAGTAAAACATGTATGGCTGAAAATGCGCAGACAAGCTCTGATTCCTGCTGCCAGTAGTTCAGGTATCATCAATCTGGTGACAGGTTCTCTTCAATAGAGTTGGTTACTATCTAACAGATGCACTATAAAAAAAAGGGCTCCTGCACTCACCGAGTGGGTTCCTGACAGCAGACCGAGAACCACAGCAGCACCTGGCTTCATTTCAGTGCCGGCAAAGAATGAGGCGAAGCTATAAATAATGTTTGCCCCACCGAGTGTTCGCAGAGCTTTTTAACGTGAATTCAGTCAGTGATTAATTTCAAAATCCACATGAAGAAATGCTTAAAGCAGTTTTCTCACAAACAAAATTATCTTTAATCAACATTTTAAACGCTAGATCTTGGAATAATAATAAATTCCACAACTGGATGTGTTTAAAGAAAATGTTCCTGTGCTGAGATAATCTTATAAATATGTACTGTGTAATGTCTGTGTCTGACCGTACAGGGACATGGTCTGATCATACCACAGCTCCTGGACAGGAAGGAAGCAAAAGAGTATACAGACAGGACAGTAAGGGATCACAGCTGATTCTTTCTGTGAAGTAAAACCTTGCTTAAAAACATGCAGGGAAATGTTTTACCTTACAAAAAGAATCAGCTGTGATCCCTGGCTGTAATGTCTGTATAATCTTTTGTGTCCTCCCCTGCCTAGGAGCTGTTGTAAGATCAGACCATGTCCCTGTACGGTCAGACACAGTCATTACACAGTACACAGAAGGGGCACATTTATAAGATTATCTCAGCACAGGATCATTTCTTTTAAACACATCCAATTGTGGAATTTATTCATATTCCAAGATCTAGCAATGAAAATGCACTTTTTTCTTGGGAAAACCCTTTTAAAATACTTCCTAATCATTTATAAGGGAAATCACAGCTACAGTGTGCAAGGTGTTGGGTTTTTCACCATGAAAAAAAAGCTACACATTAATTCTTGAGGAAGTTGTGCTTGAAAAAAAGACTCCAAATTTGACTTCTTAATCGAAGCAGTAAAAAGTGCCCCATGCATAAAAATTGTGTAAGAAAATAAACAAGATGCCAAAAACTTTAAGCTCTTTTTTCAAATGATTTTTTCAGCCAAAAATCAAAATCCTACATGTGAATAAAATACACGAGTCATTTACTAAAGCATAAAATAGCCTGCAAAGGTGTCAGAAAAGATGTATCCAACATTCATCCCAACTTCAAACCTTAGTCCATGGATTCTGAAGAACAGTGGATTTGGGTATGAAACGAATTACAGTCTACACACTTGTATTTTTTTCTATTTTTGTACCCTTGATTTTTAATGAATCTGATAAATGGCAATTATTTATTGACCCTTGGGATGAGTGCTGGATACATCTTTTCTACATTCTTGGAGACGGGCTACCTGCTTCTTTAGACCATGCATGTTGCCTCATAGAAGGGTGAGCTGAAATTCAATTTTGTTACCTAAGTTAATGCCACCTGTACAATATTATAAATCAAAAGGGAGATATGTAACCTGAACACTTAAAGGGGATATGCAGGTTTGGGATGAAAGTCTCTAGTCACTCAATGTGACTGCAAAGTCCTGAATCTTTGCAGTGTGTGCACAGCACACTGTTAGGACTCTCCGATGTGGGCAGTCATGTGACAACAGGTATGCAATTTACCTACTTTCGGACTCATTCCGACTAGACATGCAAGGCCTTGATGAAGACAAGTGAATTGAGCAAGGCTGTGAATGTCTAGTCAGCACATGACAATATGTATGCAAATCTCATATTTGCTGTCACGTGGGTTACCGTAATTACTTTTATAGAATCCCTAGTACAAAAAAGTTGAGACGCTGTGCAAAATGTAAAGGCAAAAATGCAATAGTTTGGAGATCTCTTATAACCTTAGTTTATTCACAACATAACACACAGATCCATTACATTTGAAAAAATGAACTCAATGGAAATTGATGGCAGCAACAGGGCTGTGACGTTGGAGCCAATTTTGGTGAAGTCGGAGTCGGAGTTGGAGTCGGTGTCATGGAAATTGAGGAGTTGGAGTCGGAGGTTTGGCTTACCGACTCCACAGCCCTGGTATGAGGGAGTCAGAGTCATGGAAATTGAGGAGTTGGAGTCAGAGGTTTGGCTTACCGACTCCACAGCCCTGGGCAGCAACACATCTCAAAAAAGATGGGACGCATTCTCTGTTCCTTTTACAACAGTCTGTAAACGTCTGGGAATTGAGGACACCAATTGCTGGAGTTTTGGAATTTCCAAATCACTGAATTTTTCCTTTCTTTACATATTACACAGCATCTCAACTTTTTTTGGAATTGAAGTTGTTTAAAGTTAGACTAGACTATTATGGACTTGGCAATACCAGAGATGTTTTTTGGTTTGTTTGTTTTTTTTACTTTGGAGATAAGGGGGTGTTTAGAATTTTAATCTTCAGTCATCTGCTAAAAAGCGGAAGATAATGAGGAATTTCACCCTTCAGCATGACAAATGACCCTAGAATACCTCCAAATCAACGTAATAATGGATTAAACCAGAAAAAGATCAAAGTTTTGGAATGACCCAGCCAGTGCCCAGACTTGAACCCACACAGGAAATGCCTCAAAATCTGACCAATTTGGAGGACTACTGCAAGGAAGTGTGGGCACCGATTGCCGATTCTAGATGTGCCATGCTGATAGGCTCTTACACAAAAAGACTGTTCTAAATTCAACAAACGACTAGTTTAAGGGTGTGCATATTGATACAACCACATTACTTTAGTTCTTTGTTTTTCTTTTTCCACTTGCAAAAATTTCAGTTCATTTTTCAATCGAATATGGGTAACGTTAAAGGTGGGAAACGTTCTCAAATGATTATTCTTGGTATGATTTGTTTACATGACAAGGAAGAAGCCTGGCTTTTTAACAGGCGTGTGAAGACTTTTTCTTTCTAGCATGACTTACTGGATTAGGAGACCAAGAAAAAACACTAAAACTAAAATGTAAATAACCTAATATTGATGAAATCACAACAAGTGAATTGCCGCTAACGTGTTAAATCAAGTAAAGTTTTGAGAATGCATCATTAGAGTTATGTTCCAAAAGCTTTTCTGGAATGATACATTACGTAACTGTGGTTAGAAGACTACGTACATAAAAGCAAGTACTGGTGCGTAGTACTGCTTAATAACACAAGAAAGTGCACGTAGGGAAATCTCAACAATACCGAAACTTTAAAGCATGTGTTTTTCTGCACTAAAATCCATCATCTAATGACGTCTGTTCTAAATCCCTCTGAAGCTACAGACAAATACAATTGCCACTTTGTATGCCTAGCTGAGCGTTACGGAACAGAGAAGTGGTGTTTTACCGCTGAACCATGCGTTTGATCATTTAGGCATTGCCTAGTTTTACAATAATGTTTTCGCAAGCTACAGGATCTAAAGATGACTTAGTCTTCCAAGAAAGCAAGCAGGTTTGCTTAGCAGGAATGTTTTTCATAAAGTCCATTTGATTTCCCCTTTCTAATCTTATTATCAGTCTCTCGGCAGAGGATTGGGTCAATATGTCATTTTGATGTTATCTGTTTTTATTTCATTGTTGCTGCCTGTATTGCTCGTGGTTTCTCGGTCATCTGTCTGTGCTATGCTTGTTTACATTCTTCATAACAAGAAATGAAAAGATTATGAAAAATAAATGTTATGAGATCCAAGGCACCGGAGACAAAGTAAGTTTATTTAAGGGCAAAAAAGAAACTTGCCTGGATACCATGATATCTCCTAAATATGTCTGCCACGCAAGTTCATCAAACACTGGCTAACCCAAGCAGGTCATGTGGAGTCCATATAATGAATGCAACTATTCTTCCGCATAAACTCTAAACTCTATTACCCTTTACCACCAATTAAAGTGATTCTGCCTTTGCTGCAAAGGCCCCTAGATTGTGTTCATATCATAGCTGCTGGCCGTTGGAGCGGGTAAGCAGAAGGATGCGTCATATCATAGCTGCTGGCCGGTGGAGCGTGTCAGCAGAAGGATGCGTCATATCATAGCTGCTGGCCGTTGGAGCGGGTAAGCAGAAGGATGCGTCATATCATAGCTGCTGGCCGTTGGAGCAGGTCAGCAGAAGGATGCGTCATATCATAGCTGCTGGCCGGTGGAGCGGGTCAGCAGAAGGATGGTTAACAAGCTGTGTATAACCAGAGGAATGAAAGCAGTGACTAAACCAGAAGGGAAAAGAAGGGATTAACAGTCCACGTACAAAGGAGTGCGGGAGGGGGGTACAAATGGATAGCCCAAGCAGAGGACACTTATATCGTTGCAGTTGACCTGCTGACGAGGAAGAGGAACGATGAAGGTTTCTTTATGTACTTTTTGAACCTTTTTTTTGGTCACCATCATGCAATTTTGTATCCAAGCAAAATATATACAAATGGTTGTCATTTAACCCCTTAAATACTAAGCCTTTCCTCATCTTATACCTAGAACCCAAAATTGTATTTTTTCATCCACATAGCTGTATGAAAGTTTGCTTTTTGTGGGATGAATTGTATTTAGTAGTGACTCTTTTTTGGGATACATAAAAGTCATTAACCCCTTTCTGCTATCAGACGTACTATTATGTCCATGTTCCACTGGGACTTGCAAGGACGGAATAGTACGTCATATGCGATCAGCTGCGCTCCCATGGCAAGCGCAGCTGATCGGGGCCGGGTGTCAGCTGATTACCACAGCTGACACCCGGCACTATGTGCCAGGAGTGGTCACGGACCGCCCCCGGCACATTGACCCCCGGCACATTGCAATCAAAAATGATCGCAGTGTTCCGGCGGTATAGGGAAGCATCGTGCAGGGAGGGGGCTCCCTGCGAGCTTCCCTGAGACCCTCAGAGCAGCGCGATGTGATCACGCTGTTCCGAGGGCCTCCTCCCTGCAGGACCCGAGATCCAAGATGGCCACGGGGTCCTTCCGGGTCCTGCAGGGAGGCGGCTTCCTCAGTGCCTGCTGAGAGCAGGCGCTGAGAAAGCCTGCTTCACTGCCTGTGAGATCACGAGATCATCTATACAGTGATGTCCCACCCTGAGACAAAGTAAAAAAAGTAAAAAAAATAAAAATAACGTGTAAAAAAAAATTCCTAAATAAAGAAAAAAAAATATTCCCCAATAAATTCATTTCTTCACGTAAATAAAAAAAAAGGTACACATATTTAGTATCGTCGCGTCCGTAACAACCCGTCCTTTAAAACTGTCCCATTAATTAACCCCTTTAGTGAACCCCTTAAAA
>VIAB01002349.1:26547-45303 GCA_009801035.1 Oophaga pumilio
TTTGTGTATACGATGATGGATTTTATTTTTTCTTCTTTTTTGTCTCAGTTTGTGGAAAGCTGGAGAATTTCACCGTTCCCCGGGTGTCGGAGATGCGCTGGCCATGGCAGGCCGCCTTATATCGCAGATCTAATGGAGTAAAAGACGTGAACCTGCGGAAGGGCGCCTGGGTCCTGGTGTGCAGCGGGGCCCTGCTGAACGAGCGCACGGTGGTGATGGCTGCTCACTGCGTGACTGACCTCGGCAAAAGCACCGTTATCAAGGTGTCAGACCTGAAAGTTGTGTTGGGAAAATTCTACAGAGACGACGAGCGGGATGACAAGAGCCTGCAGCATCTACATGTCAGTAACCATGGCAACTGGGAGCAGGGATGTATGGAGGACGGCGAGGTCTCTCCCATAGGAGACGAGCTGAATTCACAGCGATAGATGTGCTTGCCTCTGATAGGGATATAGGGGGGTCTGTGTTTGCTCACGGCTTGTCTGATAGAGCGATAGTCTCCTAATAATGGCCGCCATAAGCTCTCTTACGACACACAGCTATGTACTAGGAGAAACAACCTGGCCCCGAGCCCCCGCCTGATAGCTGATGACATCACAAGTCACGTCATGATGTCATCATCTGTAAAAACAGAGTTATCTATGGTGGGATACCTCCTTCATGCTGTAATTATGGGGGTTGCAGAGGTCTGGGCCTAAATGAAGGCCAGGATAACGACGGATAGCTGAGCCCAAGAGCTTCGAGTCATAGATCCAATTCTGTCATCTGTAGCTTTAAAGAGAACCTGTTACTTGACATTAATCTGTATATTTTTTTACCTGCTGTAAACGCCGCTGTTCTCCTGAATCCGGCGACGTTTTCCTTTTCTTCCTGGGCCTCTCCAATCCCGAGCTATGGCCTCCTCTTCCCTGTATAATAAATCTAGTCTTTTTTTTTTAAGACAACTGGGAGTGGTACTCAAGAAAACGTCCAGTGGAGATGTGAGGACGACGCCCACTTGGTTAAAAAGACTAGATTTATATTCAGGAAAGAGGAGAGCATATCTCAGGAACAGGAAGGCGCAGGAACAAAAGGAAAATACCGGTGGATTCAGGAGAACAGCGGCATTTACATCAGGAACAAATACATATATTTTTTTTATTTCACGCTTGCAATAGACATTCGATTTTTTTCTTAAATTTTAGCGTTCACTGTCTGCTATCAATGGAATGATGTTTTATTAGTTTAGACATTTACGCATGTGGTGAAAGCAAATGATATTTTTTTTAATTTTTTAGACTTTATTTATATTTCAGGAAAAAGGCGTGATCTGATCATTTTAAAAAGAATAAAAATATATTTTTAATTTTTTTTTACATTTTTTATTAGTTCCCTTGATAATTTTAAAAATGATAAAAATATATTTTTATTTTTTAAATTTTTTTATTAGTTCCCCTAATTGCGATCTATTTTACAATACATTATCATATTGTAATATTGCAGTGTATTATAAAATTACAAATCTCCTGTGAAGCCTCAGGCTGGGAGACATCGGTGTACATACAGGCCCAGAAGTGCTTGCGTCAGGACAACCCATCAACACCCCACAGTCATGTTGTGGAGGGGCGATGGGCATCAGAAGAGACACTTCCACCTATTTCCTAAATGGTGCGATCAGAGATAACTTCTGTTGCAGCAGTTAAGGTGCCGGCTGTATAACACTGCTGGCACCATGCAACATGGCTGATTAGCCTTCAGCTACCAACTATAACCTTATAAGTTAATGCAGCCATGCAGGTCATAATAATTGCATTTCTTGAACATCATTTCTAATTTTTTCTGTTGTTTTACCAGATCTCAGCAGTCATCGTACACCCAAACTACGACCCCATTCTGTTGGACTCCGATATCGCAGTCATTAAACTGCTGGACAAGGCCAGAGTGAGCAACAATGTCCAACCGGTATGTCTCACCTCATCACCAGATCTTGACTTGGCCACACTAGATTCCAGGATCATCACCAGTGGTTGGAGAATCCTCTACGACCCCAAAGCACCAGGTTTCAAGAACGAGACGATTCGTGCCGGGTTGGTGCTGCCGGTGGACTCCCTCCTCTGTGAGCAGCAGTATGAAGAGAACGGAATCTCCGTCAGCGTGACAGAAAGCATGCTCTGTGCCAAAATGGCACCAGGCGCCTCTGCTCACATATGTCCATCCGAGACTGGAGGCATTGCCGCTGCTCTATTGCCAGGAGGGGCATCGTCTGAGGGCACTTGGCAGTTAGTAGGACTGGTCAGCTGGGGCTATGACAAGACCTGTCATCAGGAGCTCTATACCGGCTACACTAAAGTCATCACTTTCCAAGACTGGTTGGAAAGAAATATGAAATAGACTTGGCTGACTCCAGATGTGCATAAAAACCTTGGCCTCAAAAAGCTGGATATTTTTGCTTTTTCTCTTATTTATATAGTCAGTCAAAATATCATACATCTCAGACTTCTGGAAACGTAGAATATATTGTAATCACTGTGCAGATATAGTGGAAGCAGCCACTTTTATTTCAATGTTCTAGTCCATGCCAACCAGATAGAGTCCAAGGCGAGCGGACTAATGACATAAGACGGGTTTGGTTCACTTAACTCATCTGTTCTTCCGTAGGTGGCCATAGGTTGGTAAAGGTTATCAAAGGCCTCAGTTTGTCAAGTGTGGACCGTCTCTAAATCAGTGATGTATCTTTGATTTTCCATAGGTTCCATTCATTGACAATTTCAGCTCTGTCTCATCTAGATCATCAACATCATGGTCAGTGGACCATCTGCCTGGACATGGGCCTCTTTGACGAATAGACAATATTCTTCACTTTTTTTGGTAGGGAGACAGAAGGGTCATGTTCATGACCAAAGTCATGTTCAAGACCTTTCCAGGAAGCATTCTTCTCTCTTTACATGGTCAGGGAGACAGAAGAAGACTTTTTGTATGGGTTACATATCTGCTATTAGAGTTAGGGAAAAAGTCAACTCTTCTGAAACATCTATGAGGAGCTTGGAAAAAGAGTAGGTCACCCAGACTCCAGAAAGTGTTGGCACATCTCTTGGGCGCACAACAAATCTTCCCAAAAACTTCTCAGAAAAGCAACCCATCAAGAGAGTTTCTCTAACGAAGAGAGAGTGTGAAAATGGAATTGTGAAGGAGGGAATGTCCTAAAAAAGAGGGTGTAAAGAAAAAACATGTCTGGGTCAGCTATGCGTCAAAGTTGGAAAGTATAGTATACATGCATGCTAAGGTCAAAGATTGCACAGTACTTGCCTGCTCATTTTGAGGCATGGCTGTCTCGGGGATTTTTTTTTTTCTCCCTTTTTTAGGAGGACAGTCCACCCTTCACAACTGTTCAGAAACCCTCCTAAAGTGCCAGGATATCTTTGAATTTGTAGAAATCTTTGTTGTTGAGCAACATTTCTGAGCCATGACCAAAAAAAAAAGACAGTCAACCATCAAAAGATAGAAATCTGTCCAAGAAGTTGGAAAATTTTCAAAAAATTTTGGAAATTTTTGCTAATCAACTTTCTTAAGTCTTTAATAACATAAAATGCTAGAATACTTCGCTTGATTTTAGGTTGCACTTCTTGGTCATGGGTCTAATTTCGATACACGGAAGCTCCAATTCTGAAAGGGCCCGATGTCTTTGTTAAAGTGGCCATTCAGTATAGATACATTAGTCTATAGATATGATTTTTAGGGCTACCAAAATCTGGGTCACTAAGATTCTTCCAAACCTCCCTCCATCCCCGGTAAAACAGCTGTGAGCTTCCTTCTGGCTACAGAGTCTTTCTCACGCTGATGAGTATGAGAGCAGAATATTTGTAATTTTTTCCAGAAGAAGAGCTTGTGATGAGCTGCTGACGGGTTCACTATAACAGCAGAAGATTTATAGAGCGATGGAGAATGGTTGCAAAGAGATCTTTCTGCAAGATCAAAACCCAACACTTTTATCCACAGATTCGCTTGCGTGATATAAAAACATTAATCTTGGCACAATTAATGTCGAGAACAAGACTGTATCGAGGCTCTAGTCTATTGTTCAGCTGGAGACTATGGAATATGAAGGGTTAATTATTGTAATGGGAAAACCCTGCATCTCGGATCTTTAGAGACATTAATGATGCCCCCAAAGAGTTGAATAATGAATACTATATGCAGACTGCTAAATGCTGAATTATCACTTATCGGGGTGTGCTGTGCATGCAGAATTAGTGTCGACTATGAGTGTACCCATCAAAAAATATCCCCTCATGACTAATCATTTACCAGCTCCCCCCACTCTGCTTCATACAGTTTGGTAGACATGAGATGGAGTAATAGTCATCGTGTAGCTTTTAGGCTCCAAGAGCTTCTTTTGGAGAAGGTCTGAAATGGTCATCGCTCAACACTTTGAGGTCAATGTTGTAGGCCTTGATCATCTATTCTATCTGCAGAGGTTGGTGGAAGAAATAAAGCATAAGAACTGAGGACTATTACCTAAAATGTTGAGAGTCTTTGTTTGATTGTCTTGGGTAATGTACCAAGACTCCAAGTTCACAACATCAGGAGAGGTTCTCATCTGCCATGTCCTACACTCAATACTGCAAAGTCTATATTGTAGGCCTGGTCATCCCTTCTGCTTGGGAGGATTGTACAAGAATTCAATCACAACGACTGGGTACTGTTACATATAGGTTCAAAGCCCTAGATTTTTTGTCTTGTAACATGTACCAGAACTCCTTTATTAAGAACATTAGAATACTGAAAGTCGAAACCATAACTGATGTTCTTATCTTCCTTGTCCCACTTTACTCAGAACCTAAAGTTTAAAGGTGTTTTTAAAGGGAACTTGTCAGGAGGTGTTTAGATCCCAGACTAACATCATCTATGTAAAGTCCAAGCCTCCATTTTACAAAAATCCATTGACAATTTTTTTGCAAATGAGCTGTAAGTGCAGGGGGATTGGTCCTTCCCTTCCAGCTCTCCAGAATCTATCCCACTTTCTCCACCCACTGCCGGCCTCTTGTCAGTAACTGATGGGTCACTCTTCTCTGTGACCTACATTCCCACCTGAGGTCTCATGCAAGAGACATCATTCCTGGGGAAGGTGCATGCGCAATAAGGTCCAGATGACATCTGACAGCCAGACTAACGATCTGTGCATGGGCTTACTCCAGCAATGACGGCACTGTAAGGTCAAAGCCATGTCTCCCGCACTTGCAACTCATTGCATAAACATTTGACAATCGATTTCTATAAAACAGAGGCACAAACTTCTAAAACAAAAGGTCTTCAACATTACAGTGACTTTACATAAATACCTTTAGTTTGGGGTCTAAAAACCTGCCAACAGGTTCGATATTTAGTAATTTATTGCATATGCACAGGATATGCCAGAAATATCTGATAGATTCAAGTTCCATTTCTAGAACCAACACTTATATCGACAATGGGATGTCAATGTATATGTTTGTGAATGAAGGTGCCTGGATATGCACAAGTTTCCAAAACAGAGCTAATAAACCATGCAGGGTCCCACACCGATCGTAAAAGGAAATCAGGACAAGGAAGAGTATTAACATTGTTGTGGTGTTGAAGACATTTGAAAAAGTGAAAAATAAAATTGGCCAAATCAAGATGTACCTTGCAGAACAAAGCGCAAGTTTTCTCTTAACCAGGGCAAAGTTTCAGCATTCTACCTTAGCCCTGTATGGATACACGTGTCGGTAGTCCCTTCCAGCTACTAGAAGCTGTGTCTTAGGTTGGACCATTTCAAGAAGACCAAAACATTTAGAAGAGGTGGAAAGAGATGACCAACAATTAGATGGATAGATTTTATACATATGTCATTGAGAATTCTTAAAAGCCAAAGAAAACATGAAGCTCTCTGTAGAAATACTTCTATGGTTTCCATGAGATGAGATTGACTTCACGTCAAAATGATGATGACCCTCAACATGTTCCTTCAAGTGTTGACGAAGAGATCAGTGATGTAGCTAGAAGGTTCTGACATAGGGAATCTTATGAAGAACTGCCAACTCTGCATCCCCTATAGCTACTGCTTGAGTGAGAACTATCGGGCTATGTGATGACAAGCTTCCTTTGACGCTCATTTATGGCTTTACCACTAGGTGTCATTAGAAACTCACTAATGGGATGCACCAATCACTATTCCCACATTAATCTGGATTCCGATTTGTCTCCGCACAGCATCGCCTCAACTTCTGCATATCAATTGTAGTATATGAAATTGCTTAACAGGATCAGCCGAGCCTTCTGCAGTCTTATCATCCCCACTATCGTCTCCTTGCTTATTGCTTTCTGTCAGTCGTGGTTTAATCTCAGTGATCAGACCTCTTGCTCACTGGTCCACTCTTTGAAGGCTTTGTGTAGACTATAACAGAATAAAACACCCAGAAATGTACAGTAATTGTCACCAGAACAAAATTCTAAATCCTGTTGTACATTACAAGGTGGATGATAAAGATCTTACTACTCAATCATGTTCCAAAGACAATATACCGTATGTCTGGGAGATGAGCATGAAGTTTTTATTTCGAGGGCAGCTAAAATGGACCCTCCTAATTTGCTGGTTTCAAGTGGTAGACAAAATAATGGGGTAAATAATCTGGATGATAAAGAAACAAGACAGAAGAAGAATCGACGACTTCGAAATACAGTGCTGGAGAAGGATGTTATCAATACCATTGATGGCAAGAAGAACAAGCAAATCAATTTTAGAACAAATAAAGCCAGACATGTCACTTGAAGGAAGATCACCAAGATACAACTTGCCTACTTTCGACACATCATACGAAGAGAGAAATCATGGTCAGAAGAATAGAAGGAACAAGGCGAAGAGGAAGACCAGAAAGACGATGGCTTGATATTATCAAGGTAACAGTGGAGAAGACCCTGGTGGATCTATCTAGGCTGCACAAGATCCATCTTCCTACACAGCGTTCAGCTATCGAGTGTCCTGGGCTCGAGGTTGAGCCGAAGAGCATTAATATATATAATCTGGACCACAAGAGCTAAGTGAAAAGGTTACAAAGATAGCCCCCTCCATTTCTACAAAGCGCCCTCTGAAAGTGATTGTCTCACCACATTCTTATTAAATCTATCATTCGGAAAGGTCATAAGACATTGACCATAGTTTCCAATCTTTCTGATCCTTCATCGATCCCAACAAGGCTCCTACTAATTCTGCACATGTTCCCACTGACATTAATGAAATATATGAACCACCAAGTGTAAATGCTCAATCGCCTCCAGAGCTAAAATCTTCACCTTCCCCTATACTATCAAGAGATCAAGCATGGAAACTCTTTGAAGATTGTTATTTCAGCCACGTACAGTTGCTGAAGTATGAGGAGCTATTTGATGCTTAACAATGTTGCCTACGACATGGTGGATGCAAGTGGTCACCACTCATTTTTCTCATCCCAATAAGAAGTAAAGCTCTTTAAGAATTAGAAAAGATTTCTGGCCAAGTAACTTTTTGTTGGGAAAGTTAATGGCGATATTGTAGTACAGCCCTTAACAGTTCTTCCTAATTTTCGTGTAGTCCCTCCATCTGCTAGAGGTACAACAGGGCAAAAAGTCCCTTATCCGCCATCCTATGGGGATATTGTATAATATCTCTCCATTTATTTCTTTGGTCTGATCTATCTGTCGGAAGTTAAAAATAACAATTATACAGGTGTATGGTCCATTTCATCTTCCAACCGTATTTTTCATGAGACACAAGAGTCATTCTGATTTTACAGATGCCGTTACATTGAGGGAATTGCTCAAAATTACGGTAACTGATATTCCAGTGCAATTTCAACACTTGGCCATTGAAAAAAAAATTAAGTAGCATGATCTCTATGAGACAGGAGCATGGGATCGCTATTGTCACCTTAAAATGCCCCTAACGTGCAGGTCGTGTCCCAAACTAGTCTTCAATAGACAGATAAGAGAATCCAAAAGCAGAGTCAGGAATCAGTCTGGGTCAAATTCAAAAATAGGCTCCGTGCACATAGATGTTGAGTCTTCTTTTCGTGGAATATGCTCCCTACTTCTGATCGGAGGATTGCACTTAAGTCACTGTAAGGACATGTGATATACTGTATACTACCCACAGGTTGCATAAAAAATGATTCTTGACGCCATTCAATTTCTTTGGGTGTCTCTCCGTAGAGGAGAGGCCAGATGTTGATCGTTCCTACGGATAAGAAAATATTAAAAGCACTGCAAACAGGTGTATTTTAAGTTCTTTTTCTATAGTTTGCTGTGATTTTTGGGTTACTGCCACTTTTTGTTGGGGTCATATTTTTATATGACGTTTTCCCATATTTTTTCCCCTATTGAGAGAATTAAGACTGTGCATAAACAGTGGCGTACCTTGAAGCTCGTGAGCCCCAATGCAAAATCTACAACAAGATGCCCAATTATCACGAGTTCTTAATAGTATTGGTTTTGCCGTATGCGCCAAAGTGACCTTTTGGGTCTCCTCTAGACTTCAGGACCCAGGTGAAAATGCAACCTCCGTCCACACTTAAGTCATACATGCTTGCAAAAATGGATGAAAATCACGGTGTTTACTGCAAGCCACCTAAAAAGGGAGCCTAGGGGTGTCTTTTTATTGCAATTTTGTAAAGTCATGGCAAAATATTTGTGGGTAAATTACTGCGAAGATATAGAAGAGCGTCCATGTGTCCAAATAGGAAGCGAAATGTGTAGTGGTCAGAGCCCCTTTATAATATGTATGTGAAGGACCAGGTCCAAACACCACTAAACCCAACAATCTATGCAGTTACCCAAAAATGTAGGGCCATGCATTTTCACGGCTGTGATTATATGTCCTCAGAGATGTATGGTGTCACGGGAATGCAGAATATTAGTAGTGTATAGGTAGGGGTGATGGCGATAGCATCCTGGAGCACAATGCTCCTTGACCCGTTCAGCTGCAGCGGTGCAGATGTAATGACGGGAAGTAGTGCGCTTGGGGCGAGAAAAATTTGTGTAATATTCCAATAGAGCATCAGACATGATCTTGCTGACGTAGAAGGGTCGCTGGATCTAAAAATTAGGGTTACAGGATGATGAATAGCCGGAGGCTAAACTTGACTTTTTGCAATCTCAAGACGGTCATAGACAAAAAGCAACAAAAGATCTTGTATGAAATTAGAAAAAGGAAGAAGCCATGTTCAGTGCCAATTTTGCAGCTAATTGGCCCCGGCCAGAATGAACGGCAATATCGAGCACAGTCTATGGAAGAGAATGGCGCTTTTCCTGAGATAGAAAGACCTGTTCTCTAATTTCATACAACTGCCACATGGGGGGGTCCAATACTTTTTGATTCGAAAAGGAGTCGATCAATGGACGGTCATCTCTCTTTGCAATATTTAAAGGGGTTGTCCTGTCTAAGCAAGTTATGAACTATCCATAGGACCAGTGGGGTTCTTCTAATCTCTGAACGGGGGAACTTTTATCCAAGCAATGATCATGGACTATGTCTGAAACGCGTTTGATGTTCATTACCTTGTACAGGTTTTCATGGATTTGTGGATTTTTCAAGTTTTTAATCGATCTCCTCTCTGGATTTTTTCTTCCTTCGCTAACTTTTACACCTCTTACAATTAAGAAACAGTGCACACGATCCACCGCTGCTCCATTCATTTCCTATGGGGCTGCCGAGCTCTACGCTTGGCTTTTTCGGCAGCTCCTTAGAGAATGAATGGAGCAGTGGTTGGGTGTCCAACCTGCCATGCAATTTTGTAATGGGTATAAAAGTTCCCCGATTGGTAAAAAAAATGATATTGGGTTGTGTACAATTAATTTGCAAAGGATTTTATTTTTTGTCTTTTTTTTTTATTTAAACGAAATTCAAAACTAAAATGTTACAACTCAAAAAGTCCCAAAAAACAAGACAACGAAATAATGAGTTTATTAATTTTTTTTACCAATTTTTTTTCAAGCAAACTCTCCATTTTTTTCTTATTGAATACACAGGAATAATGTAGATTTTCCGTAGGCGTCTTGATTCCGTTTCCTATGTGCTCAGATGTTGAGTTTGATGTAAGGATGGATTTAACCACAGAGAATTCCCAGCTCGGAGTGAGATCTCTACTGCTATGCATGCTCTTAGGGATGGCTGAGGATTTAAAGGAGTAACAGCGAGTGATGTCAGCCCTGACTAAAATAGAGAGGGATAGACTGCAAATCCACTGCTAGGAGACTAAAACCTTCCAATCCCGCTCTAGTCAGCAGCAGGTCAACACAGTGCTCCTGGAAGAGGAGAAAGCAAAGGATCAAAGCAAACCTACAAGTCCACCTCCCCCCTGGCATCAACCAAGAGCGCTCAATCTTCACCAGGGGTGGCAGTGCAAGCCCTTAAGTCATTTCAGGTCTGGATGTTGGAGAGACATTGACCAGAGGCAGGTGCTCAGTGGAACCGGTTCCTATTTTTTTTGGGGGGGAACTCTGAGGATTATTAAAGACGTCTTATGTCACCACTGAAGGACTTCCCAAAGATCTAACCCTAAAGTGACCCAGTCCTAGGGACCTCTCGGAGAAGATACAGATCACGGAACACCATGACGTCCACTGAAGGGTGAGATGACTCTTTGCTTCCTGATAAATCTCTCTGCTGTAGGTCCAACCGGGAGGATTATGTTGAGCCTCCAAGGTGGAGAAATGAAGGCGACACAATGAAACTAGAATTGCTTAATTATGGAAATTGGAAAATAGGCTTTGACAATGTGAAGACAGATTGATCCTACTGAGCTGAGCAGAATGGTGAAGGGTTGGAAAGAGCGTGGGGGGATAGCAGGCATTACATGCATCCCATGAAGGGGTCTTTGTTGTGAACAGCTGTTTCAATTCCCTCCGTGTCTTCCAGACAAAAGATCTCAGTCTTAGAGTGGAGGTTTTGTCTAGGGTCCCCTGATCTGTAGCTCTGGAGAACCAGACTTAATCTTAGGTTTTTCGACAGGTCGTGGTTTAGATCTTCTTCGTCTTGATACCAGATCTTGGAAGGATCTTCTCTCATGAGTAATCGTGCTGTGATTTTTAATACCGATTCATACAATGATAATTGATTGATACAATTGCCAGAACCGTGTTGAACACGTAAGGTGGAATGATGGAACGCGTCAGGGTCGTGCACTTATTTGTTGCCAATTGTCGAAAATTGGTCTCGTCTACGGGTTCCTCATTCATTGAGTATTCTTCCTTGGAAGAGCCGAGGCGTCTCCGGAGGGTGTCTCGCAGACTGCGCTTAGATGAATACTTTTACTATCACAACCTAGATGATTCAATTACTTTTTTTTTCCCCTTTTTTAACCAAGAGATAGAGCAGGTCCCGCGGGGGCAGCGATGGCAGAAGGCCACGGATGATGTGCTTTTTAAGCATCGCTTGATTGAAGTGCATGCTTGCAAACACACGCGGCAGACAGTCTAATTTTACTCATTTTTATTGGATCGGAGTCATTTCGATGTATCGGGAGAAGGTTGATCGGTGTCTCTTCTAATATTGGTGTAAAATACAAGCGGGGAAGCGGTTGTGTTACATGTAGACACATCAGGGTTGGATTAAAATAATGAGATAGAAACAATACTGAAAAAGTAAGCAGACGGCGCAATGCCACCTAGACGGCTCATAATAGGAATGATAGGTCATGGCTTGTATTTGGAGGTGATCAGAGGGTTATTAGGTCATCTAAGATCTACTACTATACGAAAAGCAATAAAATCTTGCCATATTGACTGCTACTTAATTAAACCTGTATAGCCCCAGGTGTTCCATGGAGTCATACACAGTCTAATTCTTCCACACCTTGCTTGACCACTAGAGGCGCTGTTTTCCATTTGCATCTAAAATAATATTATTTATTTTACACCATTTCATAGTGTGAACATGATTAATCTGGTATTAGATGAAAAGATGTGTACACTATCCGACCTGGGTGCCGATATAGGAATTTTGGGGTTTATTTTTCTTTTACACGCAATTCTTATCTCTCATGTTTCTTGCTGTACATGTATTGTTCCTTTAAATGATGGAGCAAATTTTTCTTCCTACCAGTAACAGGAAAAGCTATTGAAATGGTAAATTCCTATATAAATTAATTGTAAATAAATAGCTAAAACATTAAAAAAAGACAAAGGCTCAATTTTCAACACCCTGGGCAAGGCATAGTGGCTTCTTGATGTCCCCAATGACAGCCAGCATTGTGCCCTGTTACAAGCCTACCTAGCTGCACCCCAAATTGATGACCAATTGGGTTATCTGACCATTGAAAAAATAATTTAAAACAGCAGAAAATGTAACAAAATAACAAGCAAGAACTAAAACTTTAAATCCATTGGCAATCGAGTGCTGAAGCTCCGGTGGTGGCCCTGGTCTTTGTTTACAAGTAACCGGCGCGTGACGGCTGCAGTTGAGCAATGGCGTCAGCGGTCACGTGTCATACTGGCGGCATCCCCGCTCAGTGATGGGAGCAGTGAAGTCAGCAGTACAATATGTCACCGCTGAAGTCGCTGATTGGCTGCAGCAGTCACGTGCCAGACATTAAGATTGGGGGACTACCGGAACTACACATGGGATATGCGAGGTGAAGAGTTGAGCAAAAAGATTCACGGGACCATGGACCAGCAGCCACATTGGTAGCCCATGGCCACCAGGCCAGAGCCCAGCAAACCTCCTCCTACCTGAACGCATACCTGCCACATTTTCTCCTTCGTAGGCCCAGCATGATGTTATTAAGGCCTACTAATCACAAGAGGCACCTGGGATGCCGGGAGATAGGAGGTTTTCAGACCACTGGTCTGGTGGCCATGGACTGATGATGTGGCTACTGGACTAAAGTTCTGCAAACCTTGTTGCTCAACTCGTCAAATTCCCAATGCGATGCTAATTTATCCAGGTGATCGGCTGGTCTTCCCATCTTAATGGTTGGCTTGTGACTGCTGCTACCAGTCATTGGCCTCCGCAGTCACATTTCATACTACTGGTTTCATAGCTCTCATCATTGATCGATGATGGCACCAGTATGGCATGTGACCACTGAGGCCATTGCTCAACTGCAGCAGTCGTGCCGGTTGCTGCCTTGTGACTGCTGCAGCCAATCAGTGGCTTGCCATTCCTCTTGCTCATCTCTAGGAAGGTGAGTATTCGGTTTTTGTTATTTAAGAGCTTTTGCTGCTGTTTTTATTTTTCATTTTATCAATCACCTAGACGGACATGTCTTCAATAGAAGACCATTCCAATCATTACAATAAAATATCTTTGCAATATTCAATTTGTATAATCAGAGGTCAATTGTTGCAAAACGCTAAGTAGCAATAATGTACATCAATATTTAACGGGCAGCCAATAAATCTACACATTTTGATAATGAGTATGACTTAAGTAACTAGAATCGCCTGAAGCTGATGACCGTTTTCAATAATTGAAATCGCAGATCTAAAAATTGTAATCAAAAGATCTTCAAATCTCTGTATGTAACTGCAATCGATCTATTGAATCACACATCTAATCTCCGGTGTCCCCCACCATCCGACTACGACTA
The DNA here is from genome assembly GCA_009801035.1 of Oophaga pumilio. Lineage (NCBI taxonomy): Eukaryota > Metazoa > Chordata > Amphibia > Anura > Dendrobatidae > Oophaga > Oophaga pumilio. The sequence goes on from VIAB01002349.1 coordinate 40,104, forward strand.
CAATTTCCCTGAAATACAGTCTCATGTGTAAAAAAAAACCAAAACACAACAATCAGGTCTGGTAGCAAGAGGAGAAAGCGAGAAGTCTTTGTTGCCTATATACATGTACCCTTATAGCGCTAGACTAGTCCTGCAGATTACCTGCGCTTGTTCTAGGGGCTGTGTTATCTGTATGCCTACGTAAACTTCATGACCCTAAAAGGGTTTGTCCCATATAATTAATATATATCCCCTATTCACAGAATTGGTGATAAATGTATGGTCCCTGGGGATCCAACCAATAAGACCTTTACAATAATGAAAATGGGGGTCCAAAGTCCCTTGTGTGAATGGAGCAGTAGTGAGCATGTGCGACCACTGCTCTTTTCATGTCTACAGGAGTGGTGGTCGCACATGCTCACAAACGCCATTAACACAGGGGACTTTGGACACCCTGCTTTCAAGATTGTGTGGGTTTCAGAAAGACTCCGACAATCATACATTTATCACCTATCCTATGGATAGATGATTAATGTTTTTTTTTTTTTTTTGGGACAACCCCTCTAAAACAAAAAAGATCCCTGGATTGTCGAATGAACCACATTTCGGACTACATGCAATTTGGTGGATCCTTAAAGAAGTGTTCCAGTTTCGAAACAGCCCTGTCCCCCAGCTGCAATAAACAATGTTTTTCTCTCCCTCCCCAGGTCTAGCGCTGAGTCTCCGTCACTGCTCTTGGCGTCTGTTACTTCCTGCAATGGTGTCTCGCCGACAATGCTGCAGCCAATTGGCGAGCTTAGCGGCTGTGAGCGGCTTGTGATGTCAACTCTGGTAGAGCCGCTGAGCTCACTTACTGGCTGCAGCGCTCTCGACTTGGGGGGCAACAGCAGAGACTCGGCGCTAGTCATGGGGAGGGTGAGTAATGCAAAGTTTGGGTTTTTTTTTTAAAAAACTGCAGGCGGGGAAAGTAGTTTTCCAAAACTGGTAAACCCCTTTACTAAGGAAGGCTGGACCCCTACTCGAGCACCACGTCTGATAGCCACAGAGTGCCATATAGCTCTACGATACATGTAAAACCCCATTAACTTTACTTACAACCATAATCATGGGTCGGTCTTTCTTTATGGTAGGCACACCAGTTGTAGTACAATGACAATTATGACTAACGCCATGTCTTCAGTTGCAAGGTTGACCTTACTATGTCCAATGTTCTGGACCTTGGATAAATGATCTTGACCCACCATCCCGAGTGTTTCCGCTTGAGTATAAAGTTGGGTTGGTGATTCTTTCAGCTTGAGTGGACTCTCTTTGGCCAAAATTGAGGGATGATACAGGGACTACTTTGGGTATGAGTGGATAAATGCTTGATATCCCTGAATTTGAAACCATAGTTGATTCGCTAGTAATAAAAATGGTCAAGTCGTCTTAGATACAGATTTTTAGGTCACCGTGACCGAAAATCACAATAGTACTTTCAGAGACGGTATGCACTGTTTTGGGCTCCCATCATGTTGGGGATGGGGACGCCTAAACTACATATGTAGCAGTCGCAGAGCAAAACTTGTCATTTAATTAATTAAATTATTATTAGGCCAATTCTTCATGAGAACCTAATAGCTAACAGAATGCGATACGTTCGTTCGAGTTCTACGACATCTGTAGCCTAAAAGACATGTGAAAGAGTGCGTCGCCCTAAGAATCTTTTTAGGAACACATATTTCACAAATAGTCACATTCTAAAGTGGATCTGGCCAAGTGGGAAAAGATAAAACATAAGGAAACATGTCTTCCCTCTTATATCTAAGGAACACTCCTGAAGGAATTGTCTTCGATGCCTAGAGCTGAAAAGATCAATAGAATCAGTGGCTTTCCAATTCTTACTTCAAAGCTCTTCGAGGGTCTATTCCTCGGTCCCTCACAACATGACACTAGAAGGAGGTGACACTTCAAAGCTGCTCCATCCATACACCTTGAGACATTGTCGAAGAAAATGATTACGGTAATTAATACATCAAACAAAGCAGGTGAAGTCGGAAAGAATTAATTAGCTTGTACATGGAGAATTAAATGTTTGTAACGTGTGATTAGAATGATCAATACGTGTAAGACAATCCCGGAGATGAAGCAAGAAGCAGGTGAAGAAGAATACTAGAGATGAGGTCCACCTGCTTGAAGACATCATTATTCTCCATTTCTCCTCTCACATCAGTTCCAAAGCGTGGTTCATAATTGAAACTCCCTTTTCCATCTCTTTTATGGCCAATGTACATTTTAGGAACTCAACGTAACCCTGACCATGGCACCACCATACTGCTCTAAGGACCATCTCCAAAGGTGTTGGAACCAGATCTTGATGGAACGACAAGTACTATCTTTTCATGCCAAGGAAAAACCCAATGCTCAAGGGCAGTTTGCTGGTCCTTCAAGGGTTGTCTAAATTTAGGAATTGGTAAAGTATTTGCCAAGTGATCTCGGTTTTGTATTTTGGTAACAACGTCCATTCCTGATCATTGGACCAACGAATATTGGCAGCGATCAGACAAAGAAGTAAAATGCTGATCAACAATATGTAAAACTCTATGGAAACCTAATGATCGTAATAAAGTCCCCCGATCGTACCCATACAGGACTTTACAAGGTGACCTGTTATACTATCAGCCATTGATATGGGCAGACATCGGCATGTGGACGTTCACCTTACAGTGATTGTCTGATACAAACAAGTTAGCGATAGGTGCTAACTCGATGATCGGTGGGGGTCCGGCAGCTGGCAGAATGGCAAACTTTTGACCCCATTAGAATGGATGAACAGAGCACGTTTGACCATTGCTCCACTCGTTCTCTAGGGGATGCCAAGTGCTGACCTTGGCTTTTTCCAGTAGCCCCATGAATGGAACAGAGGTCGGGTGTCTGACTTGCCGTGCCATTTTGTAACTGGAATAAAAGTTCCCTCTTGGGGATAAATTCTCTGTTCTGCCAATTAGTGCAAGTTCTAGTGATCGGACCCCACCGATTAGTAATTTATCAATTACCTTGCTGATAGGAGAGAACCCCTCTAAATCCATGTGGACATTGGTGTTGATGTCACCTTTACTTTCCAGTTTTTGGGGCAGTGATGAAAAATACTTAAACAAGAAGAATGCTCTGGAAATGTCAGAAATCCCAGGTCCACCATATGCGAGACCTCTATTGTCCTTGGACCTCAGGGAGGCCAGCTGATATCCCCACAGACGTGTCCCCCCCTTACCTGTGCACAGATTACATTAAGAACTCCAAGTTCTCACACGATTAATAATATTATCATGACATGCAAAGAAAACCCTTGACAGGCTGCTACTTGTGCATGTGTTTTCAATAGGGAGTGGCTAATAAGCAAGTGCCAGAACGGCATATCTCCTGCAGGAGCTAAGGATTGGGCATGTTGAAATCCATCAGCCTGATCATTCTTTCCTCTGATTTCAGAAACTGGGGGTAAGGCATAGTGAACCCCAAGTGCATTAAATAGACAAACAAGGTCAGCCAACTTATGTTTACATGTAAGGGCAGCTATAATATGATATATTCTTAAAGTGATACACACGTCAACTCTTTCCCGGCTTTCTATGAAGCTCCCCTCTTTCTATGTCTTGTGCAAAAACATATTTATAAAATAATAGTCTTTTATCTAATCTTATTTTCAGCCGCTCTTGTATCTCTAATTGCTCTACATCTTTTTGTTTCGCCGACACTCTGGTCCGATAAAGCGACCGAGGATGGCGGAGAGGCGCGGACCGGGATCTTTCATCGGCCTGATATGATTGATTACGGTGCGCTGCCTTCATACATCATCGCTTGTCGTACGGGCGCACAAATCAGATTACTGACCAATAATGAAGGCCCAAAGGGAGAAGCCGTAAAGTAAGATGCAGTAACGACAAAATCCAGGTGTCACTGTGACTTCTGTGCCCATCGCAGTTATGAATTCATCGATTTATCCATTATTTTCCAATGATGGATATTTCCATTGCTGCCGTAAAATATGACACCTGATATCACTGATTTTGGAGAGTTCGACAGATGGAATTTTAAACTACTCGATATTTTGCACCCCTGAGATAAGCAGTAACAATGAGCTCCGGCGCCGCTTATTTTTATTATTTCTTTTCATTTATGTATTTTTTTTCTTAAATGTTTCCATAGGAGGTAATGACTGCGTTTATATCAGCTATTTTCCGTGTATCTGCAGCTTCGCCGTAATAAGGCTGCACGCAAAAAGAAATCTCTTTTCGGAGGCGGCGTATATTAATCATCTTTTTACGTGATTTTTTTCTGCCGCCGTTACATCTTTAGAAATTCTCTGCATCCTTGCAACAAATTTAAAAATAAAAAAAAAGGGTGAGGCTATAATCTGTGGCTCCCAACAGGGGGCAGCACGCACCCATGTTTGCAGGGCAGATGGTGCCTGACTGTAGCTAGTAAATGTCATCTGGGCTTCCAGCTGCTAATAGAGAAGAGCTGAGCGCTCGCTCGCTGAGGCGGAGGACATCACACAACGCGCCCTGACAGATCTGCCTTTACTGACTCCTGTCACTTCACCCAGACTCAATATGTGGCAGTGAGAGCAAAAGACTAAAATTAACTTCTGCGGTGAAATAAAAAAAAAAAAAGCCAATTGGAAGTAAAATCTATTGCTGTACACTGGGGAAACGCATAGAAAGCAATTCCCTAATTCGATGCTAGGTGAATTATATAGCTTAAATCCTCTGCGCTCCAATGCAAAATCTGTTATTTAGCCCCCCAACTGTTCCATTTATGATACCTGTTTATATGGCACATATGACTGTTCTTGGGGCTAAAAATCATTTGTGCGTTTGGGTTTTGTAAGAAATGTTGCACCATTTGCCTTCTATGGCCTCGGTGTTGTGCTGCCTATTTGCTGGTTGCAGAATGAGTTAACTAAGATTCTCATAGTGAGCTGGGTCTGATAGGAGAGTTTGTAACTTTACTATCTGTCTTTTCTGAGTTCATCTCAGACCAAATCATAGTTGAAGTAGCAGAGGCAGGAAGAATCCATTCAAGACAAATTTTTAATGAAACCTAACTGCAAAAATTATTTTGAGCCCAAAATACATGCTTTCAAGTAAATGAAAAAAACAAACAAAAATGTTTTCTGCCAAAGGTGGACAACCCCTTTAAGAGAGTAGTCCATAAGGTACATCTATGGCATATTCACAGTATATAC
>VIAB01002349.1:101389-116674 GCA_009801035.1 Oophaga pumilio
GAATTAATCTTCTAAAAGCTGAGTGCCAAGTTTATCTATTCACCCATCAGTGTAGAGGCAGGAGAGTTGTGATGCTGTCAAACGGACCAAATGACCTGGAGGTTTGTAAAAAGAAAATGTAATAAAAGACTCACCATGTTTTAGGTCATTCCTACTGATGAGAAGATCCCCAAGATTATGAAGTAATGTTCTGCGCTATAACAAGTTAAGAGCCTTATACAAGGGCCGATACAGATTGTATGAGACATGAATGAAATCTTACGATTGTTTGGTTCCCATTACTATGCAGATAAATAATAAAGCCAACAAACAAGCATTTTTTCTCTTTCATCAGCCCAGAAGGAAGCAAAGTACCTTTCTTGGTCATTGCTGAGTTTGGAATTTTTTGATTCATTTTATTGAAATTCCCACTGTGTCGAGTCTTTTTGTAGCCGCACAGATGTGCACTGTATGTTTGCACAGTTTGTGAGTAGAAGGCTCATTAGTGAAGCGAAGGACACGGCGTCTTGTGTGTCTATTTCCGCACCACGCTCTCATCTAAAAGGATGGACGGATCTCTCATCTGAGAGATGTGCAGCTCTCTCCAGCAACTAAACGCAGAACACGTCAGCTGGATAGAAACATCTGCAGCCCCTATTTTCGTGCACACAATTAAATCCCTCGTGACAGCTGGAATTAAACCATATATTAATCCGGTAAATGAAAGAATGCAGGCTTGGGAGAGATACGGCCCCAGACTGAATAACCCTTTATGTACCAGTGACTGGAGAATATTTTTGTATCGAAAGTCGGAATGAAAACTTTTTGGGTTTCGTAGAACGTGATGTTGCCGTACAGTTGGTCCTCATAGTTGTAGATGACATGCTGACCCAATCATAGTTGCATTGTGACATTTTGACTACTACACACCTTCCATACAGCCATTTTTAGGAGGTTCACAAGTCAAAAGACTACAATTTTGATTCTTGGAAACATTCTATATAACCAATGACCCATGGGGAGAGGTATAATAAAGAAGTGGCAATGTAAAACCAAACTTCTAAGTCCTTTTTTTTTTAATTATTTTATAGGTTTGGCCGGATTGGATGCAAAATCGAGCGGACGCCTTGGCACCAGGGCAATGGTCTACTACATGGCGACCACCATTATTGCTGCAGTCTTGGGAGTCATCCTCGTTTTGGCGATACATCCCGGAGACCCCAAACTAAAGAAACAACTTGGAAAAGGGCAAGAAAATGATGAAGTCTCCAGTTTAGATGCCTTTTTTGATCTTATTAGAAATCTGTTTCCTGAGAACCTGGTGCAAGCCTGTTTCCAGCAAGTAAGCAGATCCATTTTAACATTATACCTGAGAGAAAGAGATCTGCATCCCAAATGCGCCACCTTACCCCAAACATGTATTTAGGAAGCCAAATACTATAACCCCTCCAGAGCAGAACATGATTATAAGATGTACCTCTTGCTCTGGAAGACTCAGCATGTCCTTGCACAGTCTATTGATTTCAATAATAAATAGCAATGCCTATTTTCGCCTGTGGGGGTGCTGTGGAGAACTTTAACCCTTTCTGGACAGGAACTGATTGATGGTAATTGAATAAAGCGAGGGCTCTATATAATAATAAGAATGTGGGGGAAAGAAGGAAAATTTTGCCCAAATATACCCTAATCTAAATATGCTTTTTAATCCCCAGATTCAGACAGTTACCAAGAAGGTTGTTGTGGAAGCTCCTACGGAGGAACCTACCAATGTGACCGACTCCGTCTTTACACTCATGAACGACACAGTTGTCACAACCACAGAGGAAATTAAAAAAAAATTGGAGTTCAAAGACGGCATGAACGTCTTGGGTATGAAAGTAGAAATCTAGAGATATTTTCATGATTTGACAACACACAAAGCCATACTGATTGTAAGAAATTGGGAGCTATCCCCATCTTGATTCCAGTTTTTGAGGCTCGGGTTTATGACTTTCTTTACCCAACTCTTCCGACATAGTGGCCACTCTTGTATACTTTCACTCGATATCTTTCTGTTTTCCAGTTATAAAGATATTAACGTGAAGTCCTCTTCAAGGCAATAAGCTTATTTAAGATGGCCATAGGCAGGAGAACACTCGGTAGTTGATGGACAACTAATCATTTAGATGTTTAACTATGAAAAACATCAGAAAGTATCATCCAACAAAGTTTACCTTGTGTACCCTAAATTAGTCAGTAGTACACCAAACAAATGTAATTGTCAATGACCCAAAATAGTAGAATGTAGGGTTCCTTCAAGCTATTTTCAAGATGACACATCTGAGAGTTGAAGGTTCGAAATCCAATGTCCTTCTCATGTGCGGTCTGTGACTTCGACTGGTGACAGAGACGGACAATGCTGCGTTTGATTCTTGGTCTGTGACTATGACCAGTGATGGAGAAGGACAACACTCCATTTGATTCTTGGTTATGTGACTAGTGGTGGAGATGGACAATGCTGTGTTTGATTCTTGACTGCTCTACTTCAACTCCAACATGGCCTTTCACCTCTTCTTTCCACAGGTTTAATTGGCTTCTTCATTGCATTCGGCATTGCTATGGGCAAAATGGGTGAACAGGCCAGACTGATGGTGGAATTCTTCAACATCCTCAATGAGATTGTGATGAAACTTGTGACAATGATAATGTGGTACGTAAAAGTGTAGAGCAATCTATAGATATTTTGGCCAAAGTTCAAAATCTAGTCCTTTCTTTCACCAACCATGCTCCATCGTAATTACTTGGACTGTCACAGCTGATAAAGGGCTTTTTGGAAACTATTTTTTATTTGTTCTCATTTTCAATGTTTTATTCTTGACTTGACTCTTTTGTGGATACCTTTCCAACCGGGCCAGCTTGATGGCCTCTCATTGACATTTGGACTCCATATCAGTCACAGACATCAGTAGGCCGCTACCTAACTCCCTTTTCATGTTGACATTTCCCTTTTTGTAAAAGCAATTTTTCTAATAATGTGTCAAGCAGACATTATTTCACAATGTGTGTCAGACCCAGTTTCCACACTAACAATGACCATTCTATGCTAGCCAAATTTCCTGTTTACCGAAAGGTCTTTTGTCAATTCTTTGTAAAAGCCACAGACCCAGTTTCTGAAAGACAATGAGGTCTCTGGGGAAATTCTGGACCTGTTACAGGTGGAAGAGATCCATGATCTCAGAGGAAGAAGGCTGACACAGCTTTATTGATCTCTCCTTAAAGAAAATTTGGAGAACGTCTCGAAAGAACAATGAGTTCCCAGTTTAACAAATTACCATTTGCTTTGTTCCTTCTGGAAGCACATCTGGTTCCTCATTGCTGACTGGTTTGATATTTACAATTTGGTGCCCAGTCACAGTTGTTAATTGATTAGGCACAAAATTGCAGACGCAAGAAATGGGATTGCCTGCCAAATGACTATAGCTTGAAGGAAGAAAACCACCCAGCAACGACTTGGACAAGATCAGAAGTTCACACCAGGGTTGTCCTTGAGATATGACCTCTACCAAGATCTATCTCACAAAGTACCCAATACATAAGAGTAAGGCTAAGTTTTTTTCAGATCTTCAAAAACCAAGAGTTTTCAAGAAGGTTTAAACAGCTTTGGGAAATGCTCCTTTTAGAAGAAGCTTTGGAGGAATTTTTTTCCTGAAGTGTTTTTTTTTTTTGTAGCCTTTTGTTTGGACGGTGCCTAGTTTGGAGAGATTTCCTTCAGGACTTCAAAACCTATTCATAAAAAAAAACAAAAAACTAAAACCTGAACAGCAAAATGGATTTGCCATACAAACAAATTATATGAGGTTTTCAAGATGTTGGAGAGTTTCAGCTCCAACATTGTTTGAAAACACCTCAATATGAATAAAGCATAAAGTTAGCCGAACCCAGCGATTTTGGAGTGTGTCTATGATGTCTTTCCCTTGACATCAACTGCAAGGGAATAGAAGCATCAGGCACGTTGAATTTCAATATGCCTGATGTTTTGTCCTAACAGGAGATATGTCACCACCGAGAGTGGTCGGGTGCAGCTTATCTCACTCTCCCCACTGAGAACACATCCATGGTTGGCCTAGCAGATAGTTCTACCGTTGATGGGGCCATCATTAGTGATTTAGACACATTTTCTCAATTCAAGGCAGAAAATTAGATTTGTATCAGATAAATTTAATGTGAATTGATTCGGGAAGGGAGTTAAGAAACGACATATGTTATCCTCGCCTTTCTTCTGCCTTCCCCATACCTGTCCCATCACCACCGTTGCTCCGGTCAGTTCTTCTGTCTACTGTCATCACTCCAGCCGGGTCCTCCGTTCTATAGGCCCCACTTCATCACTTGGTACATGACCCACATCATTGAAGTTCATTAAGTCACATGTGGTCACAAGGGGCGCGACTCATGTCATTGAGACAGAAGACATCGTAAGACTGGCGGCGGTGGGACAAGCCCGGGCCGAGGAGAAGGTTTCAACTCCTTCCTAAACCTCTATAATCCAGCAAAAAAAGGGGCCAGTAGGAAGCGAATCCAATATTTATTTATTTTTTTTGTCAAATTTTGGTGTGAAATTCAATTCTTCTTAAATTTGATTCTCTCATTTCCAACCACCATCATTTTTTTTTTGGTCAAGGGGTCTCCACCAACTGTGGTCCGGCCCCGATCGCGCGTCCAGGGGTAGAGCGGGGCATAGTATAGCACATTGTGTGAGCGATGGTTGCGGACGATTTCAGACGTATCTGTCCCCCCTTTGCTCCTCTCCAGGTATTCTCCCTTCGGTATCGCTTGTCTGATCTGTGGGAAAATCATCGCCATCAAAGACTTGGAGCTTGTTGCTAGGCAACTGGGAATGTACATGATCACCGTCATCGTGGGCCTCATTATCCACGGAGGCATTTTCTTGCCGTCTCTGTACTTTATAATCACCAGGAAGAGTCCATTCTCCTTTCTGGCCGGCATTTTTCAGGCCTGGATCACAGCTCTTGGTACGGCTTCCAGGTAAGTGTTCCCATATTATTTTTGGGGGGGTTTAACCATCCTGGCGGGTCTACATGCATAGCCGTATTATGGCTCCTGAGAAGCTCGTCGTTGTATAAAGCCGCCATGCGGTGCACATAGATGTCCGTGGGACCCTACTGTGCTTCCATGTGTCTCTAATTTTATGTACGGCATACTCCATCAAACGCCGTGTTATGGAACATAGTCTCATACAGGGACCATATGGCGGCACAGTATGGGGCTGATAGAATCCATGTACATGAACCTTAAAGGGGATCTTCCATAAGAAAAAACACTTTCATGAACGAAGATAGGTCGGTGACCAGCTGTTACCCCTGCATTACATCCCTATAGCTAGTCGCACTCATAGATCCATTACTTCACACTCTCCCTCAATGCTCTGCTGAGGGATGAAGGGCTACAATAAGAATGATGAGAGCAACTTTTATACAACCCGCATGTTCAGCAGCTATTGCGCTGTTCATCCTGATCCTCCTTGTTCATGAATATACTTAGAGCTATAGAAGAAAGTAAGTAAGGGGTTAAAAAACTACCTACCACTCGGGGTCAGTTTCATTGCAAATGGAGACCTAGGCAAAAAAAAATAGTTTTTATTTTCAACCTACTTAATAATACCATGGTAATACTACTGTATTTAGTTCACATAATATCACCATATAGTGCCAAAATAATACAATCATACAGCGTGTGCATAATTCAACCACATAGTGACAGGATCATACAACCATATGTATCTGACCTAATACCGCAATATAGTGACAAAATAACTCTACCATATGTAGCTGACCTAATACCACAATATAGTGACAAGATAATTCTACCATATGTATCTGACATAATACCGCAATATAGTGACAAAATAATATTACCATATATAGCTGACATAATACCGCAATATAGTGACAAGATAATACTATCATATGTATCTGACATAATATCGCAATATAGTGACAAAATAATACTACCATATATAGCTGACATAATACCGCAATATAGTGACAAGATAATACTACCATACGTAGCTGACATAATACTGAGATATAATGACAACATAATACTACCATATGTAGCTGACATAATACCGCGATATAGTGACAACATAATACTACCATATGTAGCTGACATAATACCGCGATATAGTGACAACATAGTACTACCATATGTAGCTGACATAATACCACGATATAGTGACAAAATAATACAATCATACCACCAAATTGTGCCAACCAAGATAGCTCTGTTATATGCAGCCGACACACCTGACATACGGATGTAGTAGCTTTTATTAAACTAACACACAAGAAAGGTATCATGGCACAGAAAGTTAACACATCAAAAGGCAATAAACTTGAATAGCTCAGTGTCCAGTTAATCTCTTTGCTGGGATATCTTTATCATTTTAAGAATTGCTACATCTGTAATACTGCTCTATAGTACCAGGATAATGTTACCATATAAAGCCCACATTATAATGCCAAATTGTGACAAGATAATACCATATGCAATTATGCAATCCAAATAATATTGACATATAGTACCAATGTAATACTATCATATAAAGCCCATATAATTCCACCATATGGTGCCAGTACAATTGTAAATTATTAAGAACATGTAATGCTGTCATAAAGGACAAGGATAATACTACCATATGGAATCCATGTGATATTGCTATATAGTGACAAGATGATACTATTGTGTACAGCCCACATAATACTGCCATATAGTGCCAAGTTGATGCTATCGTGTACAGCCCACATAATACTGTCATATAGTGCCAAGATAATACTACTACTATATATAGCTCACATAATATTGCTATATAGTGCCAAGATAATACTACCATATATAGCTCACATAATACTGTCTATAGTGCCAAGATAATACTGCTATATATAGATCACATAATACTATCATATACAGCCCACATAAAACTGCCAAGATAATACTACTATATATAGCTCACATAATACTGCTATATAGTGCCAAAATAATACTACTACTATATATAGCTCACATAATACTGCTATATAGTGCCAAAATAATACTATAATACTACTACTATATATAGCTCACATACTACTGCTACATAGTGCACAGATAATACTACAATATATAGCTCACATAATACTGTCTATTGTGCCAAGATAATACTGCTATATATAGATCACATAATACTATCACATACAGCCTATATAATACTGCCATATAGTGCCAAGATAATACTACTATATATAGCTCACATAATACTATCTATAGTGCCAAGATAATACTGATAATATATAGCTCCCATAATAGTGTTATATGCAGCCCACATAATACTGCCATATGGTGCCAAGATAATATTACTATATATAGCTCACATAATAGTGTCATATGCAGCCCACATTATACTGCTATACAGTGCCTAAATATGCAAAATCCAAATAATACTCCCTTAAAAAGCCCATATAATACTACAATATGATTTCTAAACAATACCACCATATACTACTAAATAATACTGTGCAGTGTAACTTTGCTCCTATGATTACAGTCCTTTTGGACCCCATAGGACAGGACGACCTATAACGATTGACCTCTGGCTTTCTGTAGATCCTGCTGCCATTCATGGTCTTTGGAAAGCTGGGTGTCAATCCTTATATGTTGTAACGGATGTGAATACTGGGTGACGTGCAGCATAAGATATTGTCAGATCGCCATCCATTACAATGAGCAGCAGCCCATTATTGGGCAGATCTCGCCCTCCACACCCTGTTTGCACCAGTTCACTACTGAGCGCTGGCTTGGAAATTGTTAGCACAGTAATCGGGGCCCCTGACTGATATTTTGCAGCTGTCTCAGGCTGAAGACACGCTCCGCCAGTAGCTAGAAGCTAGCAGGCATTTATTTTCCTTGGCAAAAACACAGCACAAATCTATTTCCCTTCCTGGTCATTGTCTGTTACAGGAGCTGAAACATTTTCCATTCTTTTAGTAAATTCAATTTTCTGGGTGATTTTCACTGAATTTTTTTTCCCGTTTTTTTTTTTTTTTTAGTTTGAAATGTTTCTTTTTGTGCTATCAAGCTAAATGATTAGTAGCGGTGTTTTCCAAAATTATCTATTCTATTATTTCTAAACACTGTTTTTCGGTGATTACTTTGTATCTCCGTTCATACTGCACCCACACACACAAATGATACATCATTTGAAAGGTAAACTTGCCCCTTTCAGCATGAAAATAGCCAAACAAACCACACATCCACGATTTGATCACAAAATACAGTTTAAACATTAATTTTCATAAACCTACAGTAAGGAAAAATGACCTGCAGGTGGCACCACAGTACCCCAAAGCACACTACCACAAAGCTGCTTACAGACATCACAAACAAATCCAGACATTTGCCTTGGGGGCTTTCCAGCTTGCCCAAGTGCTTGCCCAGCCTATTTTAGCCAAATTGGAGGATTGCACACTTCACTGCAGGTGAGTCACATATGCAAACACATTTGTATACATGCACTGCTTTTTCGGTGATTACTTCGCCCCACACACACAAATGATACACCATTTGAAAGGTAAACTTGCTCCCATCAGCAAGAAAAGAGCCAAACAAACCACACGTCCACGATTTTATCACTAAATACAGTTTAAACATTTATTTTCATAAACCTGCAGAAAGAAACAAAGACCTGCAGGTGACACCTCAACCGGAAGACATTTTTTGGCCTCTACTTATCAAACCAATTTATTGTATTTCTGTGTTCATCATCTCATGAAATACATTTACATTTGACCAGCTTGCTTTTTCTGAAATTGCCTGTGCCCCCGACGACCAATGTGCGAAAATTTCTCATGGGCCAAACTAGTTGGATTAAATAGGGAAAATTGTCAAAACTTCAGTGGTAGAAGTAGAATTGTGAAAAAAAACAGAACCCACGTTATTAGTGCGACACTATACCAGATAAATAGTGAAACACAGTACTGGATACATAGCACAGATAGAGCCTATATAGCACGACACTGTACCAGATACATAGTATCAAAGAGTACCAGATAAATATTACAGGACATACAGAACCTTGATAGTGTAACATGATACCAGATAAATAGTATATGCAGAGCCTAGATAGTACAATACTGTATCAGATACATTGTGTGATGCAGTACCATAAAAGTAGTACATACAAAGCCTAGAGAGTTCAATACTGTACCAGATAAATAGTGTATACAGAGCCTTGATAGTGCAACATGATACCAGATAAATAGTGTATACAGAGCCTAGATAGTACAATACTATATCAGCTACATTGTGTGATGCAGTACCATAAAAGTAGTACATACAAAGCCTAGAGAGTTCAATACTGTACCAGATAGTGTATACAGAGCCTAGATAGTGCAACACTGTACCAGATAAATAGTGTATACAGAGCCTAGATAGTGCAACACTGTACCGACCGGATAAATAGTGTATACAGAGCCTAGATAGTGCAACACTGCACCAGATAAATAGTGTCTACAGAACCTAGATAATGCGACATGATGCCAGATAAATAGTGTATACAGAGCCTAGATAGTGCAACACTGTACCGGATAAATAGTGTATACAGAACCTAGATAATGCGACATGATGCCAGATAAATAGTGTATACAGAGCCTAGATAGTGCAACACTGTACCAGATAAATAGTGTGTACAGAACCTAGATAATGCAACATGATGCCAGATAAATAGTGTATACAGAGCCTAGATAGTGCAACACTGTACCAGATAAATAGTGTATGCAGAACCTAGATAATGCAACACTGTACCGATTGGATAAATAGTGTATACAGAGCCTAGGTAGTGCAACACTGTACCAGATAAATAGTGTATACAGAGCCTAGGTAGTGCAACACTGTACCGGATAAATAGTGAAACACAGTACTGGATACATAGCACAGATAGAGCCTATATAGCACGACACTGTACCAGATACATAGTATCAAAGAGTACCAGATAAATATTACAGGACATACAGAACCTTGATAGTGCAACATGATACCAGATAAATAGTATATGCAGAGCCTAGATGGTACAACACTGTACCAGATACATAGTGTGAAGGAGTACCAGAAAAGTAGCACATACAGAGCCTAAAGAGTTCAACACTGTACCGGATAAATAGTGTATACAGAGCCTTGATAGTGCAACACTGTACTGACCAGATAAATAGTGTATACAGAGCCTAGATAGTGCAACACTGCACCAGATAAATAGTGTCTACAGAACCTAGATAATGCGACATGATGCCAGATAAATAGTGTATACAGAGCCTAGATAGTGCAACACTGTACCAGATAAATAGTGTATACAGAGCCTAGATAGTGCAACACTGTACCAGATAAACAGTGTGTACAAAACCGAAATAATGCGACATGATGCCAGATAAAGTGTGTACAGAGCCTAGATAGCGCAATACTATACCAGATAAATAGTGTATACAGAGCCTAGATAGTGCAACACTGTACCGATCTGATAAATAGTGTATACAGAGCCTAGATAGTGCAACACTGTACCAGATAAATAGTGTCTACAGAGCCTAGATAGCACAATACTTTACCAGATAAATATTGTCATAGCTCCCAGGAAGTGCTGTATACCGTTCAAGTATATATTGTCAAACAGGTAAAAAATTGATAAATACAGTCTACACTTTTTATGTGAATTATGTATACAGCATCCAGATAAAAAAAATATCATACATTGCCGGAGAAATAAAGAACAAGTAATGTATAGAGTATCCAAATAAATTCCCTCATATACCATTCATAAAAAATGCCATACAGTGCCCATAATCTTTACATACCAATATAAACAGTGTCTGCAGTGCTGTACAGTATGGTGATTTGTTAATCCTATTTGTAATCTAGTGCCACACACTCCTCCTTTAAAGGATTTGTCCAGGATTATGACATTGATGACCAAACTCCAGGAAAGATATTCAATATCAGATTGTTGGGGGGTCCAACACCTGAGACCCCCACCAATTAGCTATTATCAGCTTCGGATGGATGTATACACTGTATAGAGCCGGATCAGCACAGCACCGTACACCATATAGGGATCATTCTTGGGTACTGCAGTTCAGCTGACATTCATTTCAATAGGAGTTGATCTGCAGTACCCTGTAATGGCCACTACACGGTGTACAAAGCTGGACCGTTCACTGCTTACATCGGGCCGCCATCGAACCTAAAAACAGCTGACGACTAGAAGACCCCAACTGATCTGATATTGATGAACTATACTATGGTTAGGTCAACAAAATCTTAAACTGTGGAAACCCCTTTACTGTCCCGTGTAGTGCCCCTTTAGTTCATCTATCCTAGCTAGCTGGTCGCATGGCTGGCCGGTGGATTGCACTGGCAGACAGAAATCAGCACTGGGTTAATTTAGCACACCCTTGCTACCAATGGATAATTGCAACATTTCAGTATTTTTTTCCGTAATGTTTGCTATGATATTGTATGGCACCTTAATTTTTTTTTTTTTTAATACCGCGCTATGTTCGTTCTCTTGTTTTCCCCACACTGACTTAACAAAACAGTAAGGCATAAAAAATGTATGAAAACAAACAAACAATAAAAATGCAACCATGTGTGAAGAAGTAGAACAAAATGGAAGTGATCTGATAGTTATGGACAACAAGGCCACTTCTCCGCGGAGATAGCTTTCATGCATCATAACCACCAGCTTCGATCTACTCTCTCATAGTTGCTTGCAGATATTTAGCTTCATGTGCTTTGAGAATCTCTGGAGAGAGGCCATTCCCAGAGGCGCAATATACATAGTACACTGCGGGTTTATTTATACACAAGGTCACTCTCGCTCAGAGCAATCTCAAAACCCTTCACGACGATACAACAATGTGCATTGCTTATTCGTGGAGGCCATAATCCTGCCAAGGGCGTACGTACCATGGCATTTCATCAGCTATGGGGTCCTTAGAAAAGTGTAGCCGATATGTTACTTGGTCCCATCTTATCCGTCTTTTGGATGGAGAAAGCTTGCCCTACAAAAATAACATCAAAAGTAATAAAAAAAAGGAAGCACCAAAAAAGAAGGGTAAGAAGAAGTAGAGAATGCAAAGGAAGAAGAACCTCATTACCAGCAAAGATGAGGACGTAGGGTCAAAGGGGTAAATGAGGAGATGGACAAAACTAGGAGAGGTGAAGAGGGAGAGCGTAAGACTCATTGAGGGGTCCCCTTCAAGAACCCCAATAATATGAATGCAGAAAATCAACACAGTCACATGAGATATACCGCCACTGTGAGCATGATATCTACTTATATTAGTTGTCTCTAGGCTTTAGAAGGGTGCATAGCATTATGGTCCTCCTGTAGAATATCAGTTCATATTCTGATATACCCTACGGTATAACATTTCTATTGTCTACATATATTCACGTTTCCTTTTGACCCTAACGATATACCTGTTGGGTGTTGTAGTGCCGGAACATTGCCCGTCACCTTCCGCTGCCTGGAGGAAAACCTGGGTATTGACAAAAGAGTAACGCGCTTTGTGCTCCCTGTTGGAGCTACAATTAATATGGACGGAACTGCTCTCTATGAGGCCGTGGCGGCTATTTTTATTGCCCAGATGAACGGCGTGATACTGGATGGAGGACAGATTGTAACAGTGAGGTAAGTAGCCTGGGAACAAACAGCTGTGGACATCTCTGACATGGAAAAACATGATCTACATATCTAAGGCTCTTTATTAGAAGCAACAGCACAGCCGGCTATGTGAAGGGAGCTACACAGGCTCTACAGCAGTACACTAATAGGACATTTTTAAGGAGGACTGTTAAGAAAGCTGGTTATTTTTTTATGTTGAAAACTCCTAAACAATCAAATCAGTTCTAGGGTATCCATAGCCTTTAGTTAGCGACTGTATAGAACATTTTAGCCTACTCTCACAGATCACATTTATATTTTTGCTTTGACGCCAAGGTACGGGAACGAAACCGCTCAAGCCCCAGGCTCGTCTATGTATACCATGCAGTGTCTTCTCCCTTTATCAGTCACCACGGAAGTCTGCAGTTGTGTGTTAACTTTTCATTTTGTATTTTTGTTTCCCAGTTTGACGGCCACTTTAGCGAGCGTGGGAGCAGCCAGTATTCCCAGTGCCGGCCTGGTTACCATGCTTCTGATCTTGACGGCTGTGGGGCTGCCCACCCAGGACATCAGTCTACTAGTCGCCGTGGACTGGCTGCTGTAAGTATCGGAGGTGAAACCTACTTGAAGCGACCACCCAAGATCACATTGAAAATGGCCTTCTAGAGGCGTGAGACGTGACCCTATGTACGTAGCATATATAGGAATTGGGAGTCCACTTAATGGTTGTCGCAGAAGTCATAGGAGACGTAATAACTGGCAGAATTAATTATAAGACGATGACAACCACCCCATGCACTGTACTGCCCGACAATTTGGGATAATGGCCTCATCTTGAAGTCAGAGGTTCTCCTAGGTTGGCATGGATGAGGTAGGGGTTATTCCCAACTCATAAGTTTTCACGTATCAGCAAGATATGAGATAACTTGCCGACTGCTGGGAGTCCGAGCAGTGGAAACCTCACCAATCCCAAGAATGGGCCTCTGAAATGCCCCATAAGAATGGAGCCATGGCCGTGCATTGCCTCTGAGATAGATGAAGCAAGCACTGCATGGTTACTGCTACATTTTGAAGGGGCATTTCTGAAGCCCTTCCTAGCAGTAATTAGCCCCCCAGAAAACAGACATATCATCTATCTACTGGATAAGTAAAAATTACAAAATTTGTCGTGTTGGGAATAGGACCAGTTTCACAGATCTGACATTCCTGTCATGGGCATAAATGAGGCTGTCGATCAGGAGACTGACAACCGGCTCATCAAAGGAAAAAAAAAGGGGGCAGTCGGCAACACTCTGTAAAAGGGCGCAAGGTCAGAAGCTCCAAGGAACCTACTTGAAGGTAATCCAGTACATTCACAAGAGTCAGCGTCCAAATCCCGAGTGTAGAGCTAAAACCAAACTTACAAAGGTGACAACGTTTCCACCTTTAGAAGGTCTTCGTCAGGTACTTGATAAAGACCTTCTAAAGGTTGAGATGTTGTCACCTTTGTAGATGGCAGAATAAGTTTTGTTTTACTTCTACACTCGGGATTTGGAAGCTGACTCTTGTGAATGTCACAACCGGCTCAGACACCTCAGTCCATACTCTCATTGGATGTGGGAAACCGGCCTAATGCTTTCATTTTGCATTTTTGACAATATTCAACAAAGCACTCGATTGGTTAATATTGGTAACAATGCTGAGTTTTCTCTTAGTCCAATTTAATGTCTACGACCCAGTATGTTTTCTGTTTTATGTACCGATGAGTCTTCTGTTTCCTCCATATAAGGGACCGTATGAGGACCTCTGTCAACGTGGTGGGCGATTCCTTCGGTGCTGGCATAGTCTATCATCTATCCAAGGCAGAGCTGGAGAATCTGGATAAGCAGCACGCACAGCAGGAGCTGGAAATGACCAAGACTCAGTCCATCTATGACGACATGAAAAACCACAGGGAGAATAACTCAAACCAATGCATTTATGCAGCGCACAACTCCGTTGTAGTCGACGACTGCAAGGTACCGTTCACCTTTATGGATATCGAGACCTGTATATAGACTGCATGCTACGAGGGTTGCATCCGCATGCCCAACGGTACCGTTGCACGTTTTATTCCTGTTGCAATTACAACAGGCCAAGTCACCCCCAATATAGTGACCCAACCTCCAATGGTTACATTGTAACCCGGTATGAAGTTACTAAACGCAAATGTCCTCCCTTTTTGCTACAGTGTATCATGGAATAACGAGCTGGACAAAATGGGGAATATTCAGTAATATCGGCATAAGGCTGAGAAGTACACCAGTACAGATCATTAATCCAACTGCAATCTGCGGGGGAAACCTGGCAGTAAGTGTTCAGTTTCCTAACAGCGCCCCCGCAGGTTAAATTAAGAATTACACAATTCCTTTTGAAATCAATGGGTTGTTTGTGTAATGCAGGACAGGATGGGTCCTCCAGACGCTCTTGATAATCACTTTCCACTTCGCTCTCTAAGAGATGAGGGTCCTGAAGAGAGGACCCAACTGAAAAATTCCATAGAACGGTAGATGAAAACATTCTTTTTTTTTTCAACTGGAAAGACCCTTGAAAAAGCGTGGCCGTATAGCACTTTTATCAAAATATTATTTATTTTAATATTTTAT
>VIAB01002349.1:123790-146524 GCA_009801035.1 Oophaga pumilio
AATAGTGAGTGCAGCTCTGGGGTATAATACAGGATGTATGTACAGGATCAGTAACATATCTACAAAGTGATTCAACTTTATATATAGAATAATTCTTTGTATAAAAGGCTAAATAATATTTACAGGTGAATCTCACCCTTAAATGATAGACTTAATGTTAATTTTGTACAATTTTGTAAATAATTAATGTACATATGCTATAGGTGTAAGGAGACCTTAATTCCTTGAAATAAATGAGATTAGTTCGGGTAACAGATTACTTACACTCCTCGCATCACTTATGGCTGAATGAGCAGCTTTTTAATGAAAGGAGCCGCTTCCTCGCTTATTCGCTAATTGTACGCCGCCCCGATAGTCTGCCATGTGACTCCGGCCTTACCCTCCAGCCCCCATCAGTTCTTGTTACATGTTACTGTATATATTTGTACATTATTGATCTGACTGACACCATAAGAAGCAATGATTGATGATTGGAAAATGTGATCTGTAACACGGTTGCACTTTTTCTATAGTGACGCTAATCCTGCCGCTGTTTTTTTCATGCATTAAAGGAACTTTGCTAAATTCTGCCGCCTGCGTCTTCCTGACTGCTGCCGCCTGCTCTGTGCATGTGTGAAGCTGACACCCTCTCCTGCATGTGGTTAATAAATGTGCTTGCTTGCTTGCTGCATGGTAAATATTCTTCTTTCTCTCATTGCACTAACAACATTGTCAAGACCCCGTACAAATACTAAACATTTATTACATGCACTATGAGCGACATGTCACATAGGAGTAGACGTCACACCCGGGCACCAGTATCCAAGGGACTGAAAGGCCCCTCCGTCACACTAGAAGTCTCCTAAAATATGCTGTATGACAGGTATCACCTTGTTACAGATTTTTTTGGAGGCCCAAGATCCTTAAGTTTCACCTCTGGCTCCAGAGGAAAACGTAGAGAGAGCACTGGGACCAAAATATTGGGTTTGTCTTCTCTACCAACTATTGTTAGAACGTCAACCATTTGTAGACCCATCCCAAAGCAAGTGCTTTGTTTTTTTTTTATGTGCCCATTTTGGCCCCCTACATGGTGTAAATATTAACCTAGATTAACCTCAGATTACACAAAAATATTGGGCCCAGGATGCCTAGTTGTACCGATAGGGAGGTATCAGCCAACAAATATGGACCATCCTAGACTTGGGAACTGAAATTAGACTGCCCTTTTGTATATTTAGTTGTAAAGTGGTGAAAATAATAATTAATTAGCCAGGGTTGAGGTTTCGAAACAATTAACCATCATGCTATAGATGTCTTCCCTCAGCTACCTGGATAGGTTAGGGTGAAAGCTTTTGAAACACCAGAGTTTATGCCATTAGGCATCTTGAAGCAGCCCAAGGACATTCAAAAGCTTGACCTCATACTTCAGGGATCACTTTACCAACATGTCCTCCACTTTTATTGGTGGCGTCGACCTCATCCCTAAGGTATGAATGTAAGTGTGCCAATAGTCCTTAAGTGGGGAAAACATTTTTATTAAGAACACAGACATCAAAACAACTAACCTTCATGCAATAGATGTCTTCTCTCAACTAATTGGCTAGGTTGGGGTGGAAGCATTTGAAACACCATAGGTTAGTCCATCAAAGCATCGTGAAGAAACCTAAGGACTTTCGAAAGCTTGGATCTCATACCTAAGGTATCGTATTGCCTACACACCTTCCACATATATTTTTGGCTTGAACCTCATACTCAAGGTATTGTGTTACCTACACACCTTTCACTTTCATTGGTGACTTGGACCTTATACCTGAAGTTCTGCTTTGGCTACTTTTATTGATGGCTTGGACCTCACAACTAAGATAACATTTTAACTACACTTCCACATAAATTTTTGCCTTCGACCTCATACCTAAGGTCATCTTCCACTTTCATTGGTGGTTTGAACCTAATACCTAAGTCATCACTTGAACGCCACATTTTCTCATTCAGTTGGTGGCTTGGACCTTAGACCTGAGATATCACTTTACCTACAAACCTACTTTCATTAGTGGTTAATATGTCCCAACGCTCTTCTCTAACAGTTATTTCAGCATTACTAATGATAGATGTCCTAACACTATCTCCATCCACCTTTGACACAATCATGCTTGAGATTCACTCATCGGGTGTATTGGGGGATTGGTGTTGTTCTTTTTTCTTTGGAGATAGATCATAACCGTGATCATTTTCAGGTGACGCTGGCAAACAACGGCAAAACGGCAGACTTCAATGCTGTAGTCGAAGAACCTCTGGAAGCGTAAGGGTGAAAGAACCCCACCGCCACGGCCTGTCTTCATGAAGAGTATGATAAAGTATGATCTGATGAATCTCATTACACCCATAGCTACCCAGCACAACCCTTAAAGTCATAGCACAGAAAACCTTTTTTGGGCATCCGAATATGCAAAATGGGCAAAACCAGACCAATGACTTGACTTGGTCTTGGGGTGTCGAGAACGTTTGAATGGGCTCACACCTCATTGTAAGGACTCAGGAATCAAATGTGCAGAATTTGGAAGGGTTCTGTCTACAGGACAGTGTTCACTACATTCCGTTCAATGGCTGGTCTCCTCTCCGATCCGTGTCGGGATCTACCTTCAATATAAATACATGGTATTACGTAGCGGTGGCCAACTGGTTTACTCAACGAGTACCACCGGAGTCTCGTATTTTACTCCTATCTGGTCCTGTATATGTCATAAATCTTATATTTCTCAGTCTTCCTGCTGTAGTCCTGACACAATGTCCTTATCAGCATTGAAGAAATATCCCGGTCTTCATACTTTTAGTAAGAATAGACCATCTAGCCAAGATTCTATATAATGTATTTTATATTAATATATTTCTAGGTTTTCAAGAAAATAATTCATGGCTTAGCACCGCTGTTATTGTTCTTGATAAAGGTTCCTTAAAAATGTGAAATTTTATTTGAATTTCAGAAACTTGTATTATTTCAGTGTCTCTTGTATTTTACGGTGTTTGTTTGCTTTTTGTATTTTATTTTTGTGAGTTTTTTTCTTTAATATATATTAACCCAAATGTTTTCTTAACCTTTTTTTGTTATTTTGCTCGATGAACTGATTCCCTTTGACTAAATACCTTTTAGAACATGTTAACTTCATGGTTATTACAGCACATTCTAATATAATATTTCAGGAATTTGACAGTTTCTTTTAGAAAAAAAGGAAAATTCCTTAGTTAAAAGGGATCAAAACAATCAAATTGAATCTATTGTAGATTTATCATTATTTTATTTTACTTCTAATCTTTTTTATTGCACCTTTTCAGAGTCACGCAATAAGGGATGAGAAAAATGAAGATATATAGAATTGCTTACTTTTTAGTTCCTGTACACTTTAGAAAAATTAGATCCAAATTGTTTGGTCACTTTTAACCGATAATGTTTTTTTTATTAAGAATTATCAGAAAGTTAAGGAAGCCCAGTCTTTAAAGTTTCTCCCTAGCTCCACAAAGAAAAAAAAAGCTTAAATTGGATTTTTTTCTATGCAAAAAATTACCTTATTTCACACCAATATATATGAGAAAAGTGATAAGCACATATATATTTTTGCAAAGTCTTCGAATGCAGAATTTGTGCACAGCGCCTCTGGTATTTGCAGCTACTTAGCGCACACATTTCCTAGGGTAGCATGCATTAGGCAAGCATTACTCCGGAGACCGTTGACATGGCTCCTTGCATCCTCACCTGCCTCCCAGCGGCAGCACGCGCAGCGGCAATGCTGTATATAGCAATGGCAGGTGCCGTGTGCAAAAATAAGCATCCACGAGCGCGCCCTCCTGCACTAAACTATAGGCTTGAAATGTCATCGCTCATAATACATTATAGTTAATATAGAAAAAAACAAGATATTTTATATAGATTTTTCAATTTATATCCATAGATGATTTTAGAATTTTGCCGGAGTCCAATGGGGTGGGGGGGGGTGTAATTTTTGGCATCACGCCCTTTCTCCAAAATGGGTCATCATCATCATCATGGACCATAGGAAAGCACAAATCAAGAAAGCACAATTACACTAGAGCGCACAAAGATCACATTCCGCGTGATCTGATCCATCTAGTTCTTGCATTTGCAAAGTTTCTGACTTCTGAATCCAGCGGACGCTGGTGGAGCTTCCTCTCGAGCAACCAAAAAACTCAAAGCTGGATAAATACATCCCCCCCATGTCTTTTATCGCTCTGTATAAATGTCACACTCATTCCGATGTTCTATTGTGGAGTGTTCTATATGCTCCGCCCCCTGTAGAGGACTGCTTCAGTGTAAAGCACAGTGGAAAGGACACCCCAAAAAAAATTGTTTTCAATGGCAAAAATGCCTATTTTATGTTGATTTATTTAAAGGTTAGGATCAATAATTGCATTGTCTACATATATGAGAGCCAGCCCATCATCAGGCATACGCCATCCCCACCACCAATCGTTCCACAACAGATCACTCATTTCACCTGGAAATATATCATAAAGTGAGATTTTCATCCTAAAACATTGTGAAACAGGATGATGGTTAATATACTGCCAGTAATGTCATATGGTTTACAATTCTCTTACTTTGCCTTTTAAAATTATGGACCAAATATAAGGGTAACGGGACCAGGGATTTTCATTCCTATAAAAATCACCCTCAGGATAATGTATTCCTGAAAATTACATTCCATGTGGGATTAACAGGATTTAGACTTTTACAAGTTTTAGATTTTTGGCTCAGTCCTCCCTCCGTCATATTAAAAAGATCATTGATACAAATTTTGGATTACTGGATTTCCATCTAATAAAACCATTTTACCTGAGGACGTACTGAACATTATGTATCCCAACTCAACCGGAGTCCATATTTCTAGTTTTTATAGGTGAAGGGATAAATTTTTTGTTGTTTTTTTCCTCTAAGACTGTTTTACATGAGGTTCAGTGAACTAATTAACTACTACTAAGGTGTTGCATGGTTGGGATTGGGAATGACTGGACCACGTACATACTAGACACCACTATCTCAAACCTTTGGAAAGTTTTCCCATTCTAGTAAAATGCCCCAAAACCTTACACTGTAGAATTGGGTATGGAAATATTTGGCCTTTTTTGACATTGTCAAATTTTCCTGTTACGTGTTTTGAGACCCTTAGGATTTTCAATAAAAAAAATAGAAAATGATGATAAAGTACTAAAATTAAATTAAAATATTAAAGTTGGGCTTTGGAGAGGTTCTCTGCTCTGGCTGAGGGTCTCAAATGAAGGAAATAACTCAATATAGGTCAGTTTGTCCAAAAAGGACACCTTCAGTGGACATTCGATGCTGGTGGCAAAGAGTTTCTAAAGGCACAAGTTGTGGACCGGTAGAATAATCCCTGAACTGTCCCCAAAGAATTAGGAAAGTCGATGGCTAAATATATTGTAGGATGTAGACTTTGGTAGAAATACTCTATTTGGCCAACAAGTCCTTCTCCATGGCCCTTGTTTGGCAATAATGTCAAGATCAAGAATTGGGCTCCAAAAATAGGTCAAATAACTTGTCTCAGAATCGGAACCTCGGTGGCTTCTCCAGGAACTTTTTACTTTTGCCGAAAAAAGTTTTACAACTTTTTGATTCCGATTTGCGGTGGTTGAAGAATTTCGCCACCCTCCAAAAGTTTCATAGATTAATGTAAAATAGTCGTTCTCATCGGTTGCTTCCATTGAGCATCGCTAGTCGTAGACCCGTTTGGTAGCCTCATCCGCCTGTTTTCGTGCAGACGAGTAGATCAAGTGCCTCTCGCACTGTTAAGTAGATAATCGTAAATATGGTCGTGAAAAATAAAATTTCGGCAGAGTGTTAGTGTGTTCTCACAATGCAGTCGAAACGTTTCGGTTTGTGTATTCCCATCGATTCATCTCCTCTCAAAACAATGTTTTTCGTTCTTTTTGGCCCCTTGGCAACCAACATATAATACAATATGACGTGTATATAGTCTATACATATATATACAGCCAGTGTGTTGTAAATATTTCTGAATGTGTCTCACGGTTCTGTATGCAGCAACGCTTGTGATGTTTCATTACTGACGAGTGACTACTCCAGTTTGTGATGTGCTAATGGCCGTAAAAATGGAAATATTTCCATTTTTTATTATTTTGTGTTTTTGTCTTTTTTTTTCCTTTCTTTCCTGATCAGTAGCTTAGTGATTTTTTTTTTGTGATGTAGCAAAAAGAGATTAGGAGCTGAAGTAGAACTTTTATTAGGTAACTTTGGCATGTTACAGCATTAGAAACTGATACAGTTGGTAGAAAATTTAGCACAATCGTTGGTAGTTTACAAAGTTGATATGGTAATTGTTGTTTTTTTTTACCTCCAAGGAGAGTGTCCTGCTTCACCGGCCAGAAATGGGTGAAATGTATCTTTAAGTACAGGCTGGTAGATTTTTTTTTTTTGTCCAAAATGGACTCTCATCACAGGTTCACATTAGGTTTGATAACTTTACGACATTAGCTTGGGAAATTTAAGCCTGTAATTCCCTTTCCTTTGCTTTCAGATTTTCTGTAAATGTTTAGAAACCTCCTTAGCCAGAAAATAAAAATCTATTTAGTGAAAAACAGTAAAGGGTAGACATGAAGGTGAGGGAGGAGGGGGATGCAGCTGCAGCTTTTCACTTTGTTTTTTTGTGATCCTGCACACTATGGAAGAGGAGCAGAAGATTGGAGATATTACACCAGCAAGAGTCTTCTTGAGCCGATGCTCTTACCTCCCAACATTCTTATTAGTAGGACATGTTGAGCCCTTGATTTACTCAGGAGTTCCTCACAAAACTTCCCAGAAATATCAATTCTGGGGAACATTTGCATAAGTGTGTCTCCTCTGATGTCCATTAGGAGATACTCTCACGCTAATAATTTCAGGGTAGAGTAATCATAACATACGAGTTACTTGATTGGTTCCAACTGATGAAAATGTGTTCAGATGGTTCCACTAGGGATCCATTCAAGGTTACTCCTTGTGATCTCAATATCTTGGCAGACCTCTCTTCCAGGTATTTTTCATCATGTTACTGGCACTAAGGGTCCAATAATTTGTGCCACCGGTCAGCCAACGATTGGATCATCTATGGTGTATGGGGACAGAACCATAGTTTTCATCCATACAGTTAGTGGACCAATAATCGAGCACCGATTGACTTCTGTATAGTCTATTAGTCCTATTTTATGGGCAGAAATCGACCCATGTAGATGGTCCTTGACCCTGGGATTAAAAAGTGATTATACTTTTTTTTATATATTGTCATCTTGCCTAAAAAATATATAATCCCTTTTCAGTTTCAGGGTGGAGAGTCACTTTAAAGGTGTTGAAGAAGAGTCAGTGATAGGTGGTCATGAAGGAGTGCTTAGGAAGCAACCCCGAGGTGGACGGGCTGCCGGGTCTCTACCGCAGCTCCAGCCGAAAACCTCCGATGGAGGATGGGAGCAATGAGAAAATGGAAAACGGTCTTAGGAGCTCAGGAAGGAGACTCAGACGAGAGATGGGGTTAAACCGCAACGCGTTTCGACTGAGGATCCGTCTTCATCAGGTGCATGAAACATCCACCTGATGAAGACGAATCCTTCATCGAAACGCATTGTGGTTTAACCCCATCTCTCGTCTGAGTCTCCTTCCTGAGCTCCTAAGACCGTTTTCCATTTTCTCATCACTTTAAAGGTATTGGACACTTTATATACATGTACTAGATTCAATAGCTCATCCATCAGTCCCTACACTTGGAGGTCGACAAAAGTCTAGCTGAGCATGCGCAAATGCCCAAGTGCTGTTCAACAAAAAGACGGCAGAATTTCTAATCAACACATATTAGGAAATGTTATATTTTCTTGCTACCAAACTTTAGATCTGAGTCCACATTAGGTAGACAACTCCATTAAGGGAGAACGCCAATCAAATTGAGGCAGATGTTGGGTATTTTCCATGTCACAGATGGAATAACGGGCAGGAACTCTGTGCCGGGCTCAGCCTCCTTTGGAAAGTGGATGAAAGTGATAACATAAAACTACAATATAAAAAGAGATAATCACAGATAATGAATCATTAAGTTTCTAGGGTTTCATCACTAGTCTTCTACAGGCCATCATCAGAATAACATGTCATAGTGACTGGAGAGAAGTACGATCAGTAGTAAATTCCAACTTGCGGCCAAGAAACTTCGCTCGTGTCGAAATCACACCCAATGAAAGCGGTAGAAGGGTTTGTATAGGATCAGAAAACATGGCGGTTCTTTTCTGAAAGAGCGCCGTTATTGTCCACACCTGGTATTGCCATTCTGCCCAATCCAAGCGAATGGGACTAAGCTGCCTGACTTGTCACCTCGTTACTACTTTCTGCCTAAAACTGCGCCACTTTTGTTCACAGGATGTTTTTGGCATGTCAGTTCACTTCCAATAAAGGGTAGGGGGCTGAGCTGCAATATCAGATACAGCCTGTGAACAAGAGTGGCGCTGTTTGCAAAAAAAATATAACCCATTTCTCGTCATTGTAATCTTTTCATGTCGAAAATATTAATATATGGTGAATTCCCTGCAAATGAGAGTGATTTATAATTGAGATGTACTTGTGCAAATTGATTGACAATGTCGGTTAGGTGTTTTTTTTTTGTTTTTTTTTATCTAAATTTTAGCAAAAATTACTTATATTGTTAATTGGATGGCTAATAAGTGAGAAAGTCCAGGCTTCCCTGTGTTTCTCATGTTGACGTGTAGGACCTCTCCTTCGTGACGTGTGCTGTTACTGTGTAAAACTTCTGCCTTGGAGATTTCTAGAAAGTTGCTGTGATGCTCTTAAACCGTGTTAAAAAAATTTTTTTCTGTAACTTATGTATAAAACTGGAAATTCTTTATACATGACGATATGAATATAATATAATTCGCTAAGTGTCGTACCTCTAATGTACATATTAATAAATGTTGGTATATAAAACCTCACTGCCTTGGGTGTCGTTCTTTTCGACAGAAGGGGAAAGCTGGGAGGGACAATTTCTGGCCCCCGATTCATCATTTCTGGGTTTTTTTTAAGTCACATTCCTTTTTTTTGTCTTGTATTAGTTGTTATTTTTTGTGCAAAATACTCAAAATGATGCTTCCTATTCAAAGTCAAAAATGGTCCTTTTTTTTGTCCTAATTCCTGAACTGTTTTTGCAACTTTTTACTGCAGAAAAATTGCACATTTAGTAAATTGGTACAATTGGGTGAAAACCAAAAAAATGCAAAACAAAACAGAACCAGACAAAAACAGGCAAAAAAGGGAATGATAAATTGGAGATATGATATATAGTAGAAACATTCTACTTCAGAAGCCCATTGTGACCTTCAACACTTTGGAACCTAGGGGGCCTCCACCGCCCACCAGCCCGGTCCATATCAGTTCTTCCAATCTACTGTGAAAAAGCCATCAGCTCCTCACCGGTTACCCTGTATATAGGTAGTATGGAAACTGCTTACCTTTGGGACGCCCACCCCTCTGAAAAACTAAGGTCAACCAATGGCCTTTCGGAACTCACATTGATCCTAGAAGCCATGTAGAGTTGGCCATGCCTGAATGTGACTCTCTCCACTGATGTCTCCCGACTCTATAACCTGTCCTACATGTGACCTTCAGAGGTTTGTGTCCTAGTGGTTGGATTAATGATTCCACCATTTTTTTTAGATGCCTCTATTTGGGGCCTCAATAACATCATCGAATGAGTTCTTCATACAAGTTTAGGAGTCATGAAGGAGCGCTTAGGAAGCAACCCTGGGGTGGACGGGCTGCCGACTCTCCACCGCAGCTCCAGCCGAAAACCTCCGATGGAGGATGGGAGCAATGAGAAAATGGAAAACGGTCTTAGGAGCGCAGGAAAGAGACTCAGACGAGAGATGGGGTTAAACCCCATCTCTCGTCTGAGTCTCTTTCCTGCGCTCCTAAGACCGTTTTCCATTTTCTCATCTTCATACAAGTTTAGCTTCTTCCACTGCCTCCCACAAGTTCAGCACCCATCTTGGGGTATTCCATGGCAGCCTATCGGTCAACCACTTTTATGACAACTTAATGATATGAACCCAGCTACGGAAAATGCCATCCGGCTGCAACACCTAATTCTTTTGTAGAAGAAGTAAACATAACTTCATGAGATGTTTCCAGAGCTGGGACACTGCCATGTTCTCGGTACCATGTACCCAGGTACAGTTAAGCCCTATAGAGTCATAGCATCCTGAAACCATGCCACTATTATACTATTGGGATCCATGGAAAGTCATAGAAGAGTAAATCTGATGGACTGCCAGTAGTTCTTGTGTTTTTTTTTCCAAAGTATTCTGTGCGCTACCAAACCTCATCCCCATTGTCCAGCTGGCACTTGGCCTGAGAAGATGAGGTCTATAAATGTATTTACAATGAAAGGAAGAGCTGATGTTGGTGGCAAGCTATGGTCTACAGCAGAAGTCTCCAATCTGTGAGTCTCCAGCTATTGCACAACTACAACACCAAAAATGCACACTGGAAGTTGTAGTCACGCAACAAATGGAGAATCGTAAGTTGAAGACCTCAATCCTTCAAGGATGTAGACCTGAATTTTTATATCATAGAGAACCTTCAGACTGGGGCGTAGAGGAAGCGGTGGCACTAAGACTCTACTGTTCTGTCTGAGGGGCATAACACTTAATAAAAGTGGTGAAAGGTAGGTGGGGCCCTGCTGTGGATCTTGTATGGAGGCCCAGAGACACTGACCGATTTGAAGGTCCATTTTCAGCTTCGTCACTGGTCATAAAATCAAGTGACTGATCCGCTCTAGGTACATCAAGTTATAAAGTTTTTCTGGTGCATTAAATTTCATACAGTGGTGGGATTTGTGATCCGATGCACTACAATGAGCATAAAGAAATAATGAAACAAGGCCTAGCCTCGATTTTTGAAGACCCTTAGAAAAAAGTGTTCTTAGAGTAGTTGTCTTCAACCTGTTGCTTTCCAGGTGCTGCAAAAACTAAGTACTCACATCCTCTAATTAGCATGCTGCTGCAATGACACTGAGAGTCATAGTTTTGCAACAATTGAAAAGGCGCAGATCACTGTGAGACCTCTCCTCCGTAAGAGTAGAAGCCAAAACGTCCCTGCAAGCATTATAAATATCAAAGTATTGACATAGAAAAATCTTACTCTACTAGTCATGTGCAATTAAATCATAAGGAACCGTTACCATATGATTGGCTAAAAAGATCCAAATGTAAAATATATTCGGAGTTCCTTTAAAGTATAATTCATCTTAGGAAACTGACCTCTAAACATTTCCTGTCCAATTCTTAAAAATGGAAGTCTTGCTATGCTTCACACTCAACATCAACATTGGCAACATTTGAATCCAAAATTGTGCAAGATTTGTAAGTCGCACTTCAGCACCAGGAGTGGCCCAAAAAAATAACATTCTATTTGAGATCTTATGGATTTCACCCTCTGCACTGAGGATACTTGGGTGACATCCACTGAGCATCCTCCTGCACTAAGGGAATTAATTCGAAGTCATAACATCCACTAAGAAAACTGATTTCAAATCTCAATTTGCACAAATTCTTCACTGTTCGAGGTCCAGTTCAGACTGTTGTCAGGTATGTACTGCCTACCCATTTTCATATATATATATACATTTTACCCAATTAGACTTTCACATTCTAGTTTAACTCCCTGTATATTATTCCGTTTTTGCAAGATTGTCCCACCACTTATTTTAAGTTCCACAAAAAATGGTCTGATTTTGATTAGAATAGGATGGATTTAAAAAAAAATCACAAATTGGCTTCAACTGTTAGCGAGTACACATATAATTCTCCCTCACAGATGAAGAAGGGGCTTACTGTATGGGGGGGAATGTGGTGGCCAGGTAAAAAAAAAAGGACAAAATATAGATATAAGCCCATAGGAGAGAGAAAAAATGCTCATTCATTGGGAAGGAAAGATGGCGCCATTATAGCTGTTACCTACTTAATGTACTCAGGTTTTGAAAAAACGCCTTGTTGAAAACAAAAAAATGCAGGCCACATCCTTGAAGCTTATCATGATGGATCCTGCTCCAAACACAGCACTGGCCAATCAAAAGTCTGCTAAAAACTCTTCCAAAACTTTTCAAAAACTGATCAGGAAGCAAAAAAATGTCTCCAAAAACTCACCAAATTAGGAGCGGTTCCTGACTTGGTTTCCAATTGACAAAAATAATTGTTTTTGAACACCTCGAAAAAACTCACATGGCCTCATAGAGAGCAGAAGCAACTTTTACTTATAAGATTGTACATACATCACACTGAGAACCTCACTGTTCAGTTACCGGAAGGACAGCGCAAACAGCGGGCTTCCCCACAATACTGAGAAGTGCACATGTGGGCTGCTACAAAAGTCCCTCGACCTGACCAACCTTGAACTTTTTCCCTTCTGAACTTTTTATCAGATAGAAAAAAAATGACAAATTTCACCTTTTGCCCTTTTGACATTTGCCGGCATAGTTGCGATGCAGTAAATTATTACTGTAGCAGCAGGAACATCCTTGTACAATATAAAAAATCAGATATGAACTATTTTTTTTCAAGGGACACTCCACTTTTAGCCATTTACAGTATATCTTCTAGGAGCTTCTGTTTTCGTTTTGTTTGTTTTTTTGTCCATGAATACATAGATATCAAGGTCCAGATGTGGCTTCTGCTGAGCTCATGGTTTCCAACTCTTGGGGCAACAAAAAGAGAAAAATTACCAAAGCACTCAGATTGTATAGAACAGTGATTTGACTCCTGATGTCAGAGGTTTATATAGAATTGATAGTTATCAGCCACGTCGGCAGTCCGTGGCCAACGGACCAAAGTCCTGTGATTCTTCTCGACCTGGCGCCTCTTCTTGTTAGTAACCACAGGGTGACATCATTGATGTGTTATGACGCAAGTCATACCGGACCACTAATCTGAAGAGAGATGCTGGCAGGTAGGTGGACGTTCGCATGTATATAGCCTCGAGGGGATGGACTACCGACTTGGCTGCTGGACCAGTGTCCTGTGGTTCTTTTTGCCCAACTCTAATAGTTAGCGACTGCCATTTAGAGTTGGGAATCGACCTTCTGATGTTTAATGAAAATCTGAAAAGAGGATATCTCATACTTGCCAATTTTCCAAGGCAAGAAGCAGAGAAGAAGAACTACATACTGGCAATTTGACCCTGTAGCTACGGCCCTTTACTGAAGCCATGACTCCTTCTGACCAACGCCAGCTTCTCCAACCTTTACAACCCCCATTTTTAGGCTCCGTGGATGAGCAAATCTCCCACCATCACTGGTTTCTGGGAGATTTCAACAAGGTTTGGAGATTTGCTGGAGCCTGAAGGTCTTCTCTTACTTTAGGAGATTTGGCAAGTTTGGGTTATCTTCATTGCCAAGTCCTTAAATACTAATTCAGAAAATATGCTTTTCCAAAGGATGGTGACATGGTATCAAAGGTGGCAACCACTTTTCAGAGCTAGAGTTGTGCTACCTCCTAACGTGTGCAGTATATTCCACAAGTCCTCAAACCTACATGGTCCTACTGAACCAGATGTGAACCACTGTTGACTCATGAAAGGGAATACCAAAACCCAAAACCAATTTAGACTATGTACAAATTGAGTTGGTGTTTTTTTGCCGAGTTTTTGGAGCAGAAATTGAGCAGAAACAACAAGTTTTCTAGGAATTTTGAGTTTTTAAGAAGGACTTGGAGAGTTTCTGGTCCAAAAACGACTTGAAAAACTCTGTGTGCAAATAGTCAAGTGGTTTCACACATAGCGTACCACTGTTGTTTTTTTTATGCAGTTTTTGTAGCCAAAGCCAGAAGTGGATCCAGCAATGAGAAGTAGATTAGAGTCCTTCCTTCATATTTCTCATTGTTTTTGAGTCCACCCTTAGGTTATGTGCACAAATAGTCTTTTGGTTGAGTTTTCGAGGCAGAAAAGGAGCAAAAACTCAAAGTTTTTGAAGGATTTTGAGACTTGTAAGAGGACTTGGATAGTTTCCGCTCAGTTTCGGCTACAAAACCTTCTGAAAAAATTCTATATGAGCTTAGCCTTAAAGTGATCCTCTGGGCAACAGCCAAAAATATAACTATTTACCGGAGTGACAGTGCCCATGCTTGCGGGATACTCACCCACCGGGGGAACCTATTCGGGTAATGTTTTGCTATAAAATTTGGTTGGACGTGTGCAGATAGTCCCTTCCTAAACATACTTCTAGATGAGACTGAAAACCAAAATCTGAGACCTAAACTTGCAGACGGGTCCATGGGCCGCCTGTCACAAGAGAAACCTGATCGTCAGAGATCGTGTAAAGACCCAACAAGAAGAGGTTTCGCTAATGTTTTATAGCTTTTATTAGTCATTATGCGGTACAGTCTTTAGTAATGTTCCTCTTGGTGTTGTGAGCCTTCACGTCTAGATACTCATTAGTTTCTGTAAATGAGTAATTTCTAAGAAATAATGGGCAAGTCAAGTAAAATCATAGATTGAACCCAGGATGCAAAATGTAACGTATCCCCAGATGGAAAAACATTAAAAGGTATGAATACTTTCTTGTTCCAATGCACATAAAAATTAACCATGAAAAAAACTTTGCAAATTAGTCATGGGAAAAAAAAAACCTATGGATCATTTTGTGTATGCAGCTTCTATGTAGAATTATGTGTCTCCATAGTGACAGACTACAAACACCTGTACAGACGGAACTCGTAATCAAGTGTTACTTTCTTCCATCTTCATTCTATTCTACTGTCTACTGGTTATAAGGGAGAGGAGACTCGGAGAAACACGTGACTGCAGGCTCCACTTTACAAGGCTTCTAACCAGACTTATAGATCTGCAATAGAGCTGTATACACAAAACGGGAGGACTTTTTTTTTTTCCTTAAAGATAGTGGAAG
Source organism: Oophaga pumilio (assembly GCA_009801035.1). Taxonomy (NCBI): domain Eukaryota; kingdom Metazoa; phylum Chordata; class Amphibia; order Anura; family Dendrobatidae; genus Oophaga; species Oophaga pumilio. The sequence goes on from VIAB01002349.1 coordinate 138,724, forward strand.
CAATTCGATTTTTTGCCTCTTGACATCCAATGAAGAATTTTTTCAAATCTTGCAATTCAACAGAGTCGAAATTGGAAACATTCCTCAATAACGACATTCTTCAGATTTGCAGAAGGTCAGTATACATGGTAATAAAGCGTACACATGCAATACCCCCTGCTCGTCAGGTATGAGGCATCAGGCGCCTCGCTGCTTCTGCACACAGAGATACAGCCATATTAAGACAGCTGCAAACCATATGGATAATGTGAACCACGTGTGCCTCATCCCAGCGACATACCACAGTGAGACGACGTCTACTCGTCTGAAAGTATGGAAAACATTTCGGGTAATGGATTGGATGCCGACATGAAAAACATAGAAGTACATGAATTCTGAAATCAGTGGGGTGGGTTATGAACGGTTGCATCCATCGAGTGCTGGCTCCTGAGAGGTTCCTCTGAGTGCGCTGACAGTACAAAAGCCGGATATCTCGTGGTAATAACGCCTTGATTACTTGACCTAAGAGTGTGCGAATCTGGGTCGAATTGAGGAGGACGAGACCTGACTTCTGGGCACTCTGAAAAGTGCAAATGATTGGTAGCCAATGTGGCTACTAGCATACTAAATTTTTGGGAACAGAGATGAAGGGTTGGGGCTTCCAGGGAACCAACAGATCTTGTCCTGCTCCTGACTAAGGTCTAGAAATGACACCAAGACCCAGCATTGAGTTTAGCAATATTACTCAATTTTGGTGATCCTCGTCACACCAGGCACCTAGAGAAATTTACACAATTTCACATTGACGAATGTAGCATCCATTCGGTGTTACAGAATTACTCTATCTCATATGGTGTCCCATTTATGCATCATAGAGGATCAGCACTTTATGGATTTAGCGGTACACCATAAGTGCCACCATACATCTCTTGAAGCCTACAAGGGGTCATACCAGTTGGGTAGACATCTCCACTTCTCCGATCCCAAGAGATTATCACACAGGGTTCGTGAAGACCATATAGTACAATAATTACTAAATGAAGCTCAAGTTAATTCCATTCTTTTACACACACATTAAGAAACTGGAAAACTATAAAAAGGTGTTATTATCGCCTTAAGATTTGACCACTAAATCTTTTGGGTCATTCGTTGTTGAATAAGTACCAGGAAAGCAGGAGAAGGAAGAAGGTTCAAAATGGCTTCCAAGATGTTTTTGACCAAGTTTTTGACAGGCTGTATGGCAGTAGATCCCACTACTTTTGGTAGAAGGTTACATTGCAAAGACAAAACCTGGCTAGACCCGATGACCTATCTACACTTATAGCACAGCATGACCAACCTTTAAGATCTAATGACCATGTGACCATGTGACCTTGCATGTAGGTTGCAATATAGACTGGACTAAGCAGGGACAATAAGAAAAATCTGGAATCTGCATACAATTATCATGCAACTTGTGTTTCTTGGAATCACGAGGGTTTAGTCTGCAGAATTTATCACTTCTGCAACAACTTGGCATGACCAGACATATCCCGTACATCAAAGAAAAACCATTACATCTAATTAAAATCATGAGCCAACATGAAAATTGTTTTAGTTCTGCAGATTATATAGAATCCAACATGAGACTTTTCTTTTGTCCAAGTGTCATATCTTCTGACCTTCACACAACACAAAAAGTTTCGACCCTTCCTTTTAGGACAGGTTCTCCAATGACCTCATGAAGTGTAGACCAAACTGAAGCACAAGAAGACAACCTTTCTTCCAACCTTTCTTTCGGCATTGCTCCAAATTCTTCTCAGGAGAACTTTTCAATCTTGGTCTGATGAAGGACTTACCAGTTTGAGGCCAAGACGCACCTAAGCCAAATGTTCATATTAATGGGGTCATCACCGGGAGAAATAATTGTACTATATGCTGATATAGCTCATGAAGACAGAAATACTAGAATTTCTGTACAGTCTGTAAGAACATTTGTCATAAAGTCCAACATCCAGAAATAGAAACCTGTAAGCTGTCATTATGGTTTCTTAGAAATATTCTAGAATATTTTTGGAAACCTATCGTGAGTCTTCAAGGACAATAATTGACCTTATTTGGACCTGTCTGTCTCCAGTAACCACAAATTATTTTTACCGTTTTCTACACCTACTACTGTGTTTCCCTGAAAATTAGACCTACGATGGAAATAAAGCTTAGCATGATTTAAGAAGATTTTTTGAGTATGCTTGAAATATAAGCCCTACTCCAAAAATAAGCCCTGGTTGCAGTTTTTTTCTCTCGAAATTTGTCAGTCATATAAATGCTACTTTAGGGTCCATTAAAGCCAGATGACAGGGAGCATAAAAAGGGGCATTTGCCTTTTGTATTATGATGGATATATGAGTGTCTATAAATGAAAATTGTCCAATGGCCACTCTAACCATTTTGTCACACACAGTGTAAGACAGACTAAGTGCAACATGAAGGGATAAGGGAAAGGGAACCAAACACTAAGGAAAGGAGGAGTGGAGACTCCTAGGCAGATCTAACGTCACCCTGTCTGCCCTATTGTCCCTATATAGGTTCTGCACCTATCGCCGAGCAGGATTCCAAATCCCTGCCTGATGCTGGCGATAAGCCCTGCACCAGCAAGGACAGGATGATAGCTATTCAATCCCCACTACACTAAAGACAACGAAACAAGGGAGACACTTAGCTTGAGTAGACTCAGAGAGAAACACCGACGCCCTCCAAACTCCAAAAAGGATGCTAGCTGAGAGTTACTGCTCCAAGCCTCAACAGGGCAGTGCAAAGAGAAAATATCACCAGCAACTCCCAACAGGAAGTTGGGAGTTATAAGCAACCAGATCCAGGTGTGACCATTAGAGCTGGGGGCATGTAGCCACTGGGTCCTAGCATAAGAAGGACCAAGCAGAAGTCTGCAAAGTAAACTGCCGAGACCTTCTGCAGACAGATGCAGTGTGATGGTCTGCAGCGTCTGACACATCCGTGACACGCTTCCTGTCTCCAAATAAAGGACAGATGGTGAAGAGCAGCTCTGGAGTACAAACTGCTAGTCAATCAAGTATTAATGGGTAAGACAACAGGAGGGTTCATAAGTGTCATTTTTGGTGGAGATTTCTCTTACCAGAAAAGTTATTTAATGAAAATGAGATAAAAGTTAGTTTTCAGCATAGAATTTTTTATAGTGCAGTGAATCGAATGATAAAAGTCCTTGTCATGTAATAAAATATCACTTTTGAAACTGTACTTGTGACTTTTTTATTAAATTTAAACTTCTCAAGATATCTAAGACACAAGCTGACAAAGTATCCGTTCCTAGTGACCCCCATCTATACAAGTCTCAACTCCATGTTCCCACGTTCTGACCCAAAACTCTAGAACTAATGTGTGTTTTCATCGCCCAGTAGTTACGGGAGGAGTAGGGTGGAGCTGGGACAATCTGTCCCTGTGGTTCTGAGCTTGTTAAGCTTTCATCTTGTGTTCTTTGCTCTTTCTTAGGAGGCTTGTCGAATTGATGCCTTTTAGCTACACTGATTTTTCTATGCTTTGAAGTCTCAGATACAACAGGCGTATTGTGTCCGATGATTTCTTGGGTCTTGGTGATAGAGATGGCGGAATCTGACCGTTCTCATGCTTCTCTTGGTGGATTGACAAAGCCCTCGGTCCGGATGACCGGTTGTTGAGCAGCATGGACAGATGACATTTGGTGCAGTGAGGTGGACAAGCCGGAGCAATGAAGGCTGTATTGATTGAACAGCTACTGGAGGAGCAGAGTAGTAAACCACAGGGTAGCTGGAGACTCAGTGAAGGTAGACTGAAGAAGTGGAACCAAGATAACGGCGTGGCAAAGGCGATTCATCGATATAGCAGAGCTCAATGATGTAGCAGAATTCAGCAGGTCAGGAGACTCACTGTAATGATGTAGTAGAGCACAGCAATGTAGAAGACTGGAGTTGGAAAGGAGTTTCCTTCAGATCTAACAAAGCCTAGCAAAGTAGCATTGTTCAGTATGCTGAAAAGTCATTGTTGATGTAGTCAAGCCCAGCAGCATAGCAGGATTGAGTTTGTCAGAAGACTCACTACTGATTTAGCAGAACCCAGCAATGTAGCAGAGCAAAGTACAGTATATCAGGAAACTCACTGTGAATAAGTTCAGTAGAAGGAAAGGTCAAACAGAAAATACTCCAACTACCTGAATACTCAGGTGGCTTCCCACCACCTGAGCCAACCTGTAAAATCTGGGAGTGTGATCTCAAAGGTGCTCACTGAGTCGGCCAGAACAAAAGACAAGTGTGGAAGCCAGAACTGGTGCCAGGACGGGTGAGTGACAGAATTTCGAGCATTGCACAATACCTTTTCCAAATTAGGCAAGCCGGCTGCAGGATTGGCTTCAAAAATCTCAGAGATCAGAAAACATAACAAGAGTAATTTGCGGCTTGGCACAAACTTGTTATAGTACAAGTCAGCCATTCAAATTAGTAGCTTACGATTAGACATGAGCTAATTGAATTGAAGCAAATTGTGGACCCAGCAAAGGTAAACAGTTCACCATTCAATTCGCACAAATAACCCAAAAAGTGAGCAACGTCATTTTACACAAAGTAAAATATTCCATCAGCCACTATAGATTCAATCACCATGGGCGTGGTCATGTGGGCAAACCCATAATGCCTTGCAGCTATCACATCACATTCGTATACTATAGCCAATCAGTAGGGACTATCATAACCTGCATAAAAGCTGAGGCAGGGAATGCTGCGGCTATTTTGGGGTGAATCCTAGAGAGTGAGAGGACATCATAGTTTAACAACAGCGATAGCAAGAGAAAGCCATAGAACACTGAATAAACTGTACCGTTAGTGTGTGACAGCTCAGCAGTGAAAACAGCTACCATCCGTTTACCCATAGCCATATATGTGGAGGTCAATTTGGCTGCGTTTGTGCTGAAGAGCTTGAAAAGTGTTCACTATATTCCTAGGAGACCTCAGAGTGTTACACACGTCTTTTCCGGGCAATTGGAGACTTTGCATTATTTGTAGTAAATTAAATTTTTGGAGAAAAATTCAACAAAGCTGGTGAATTTCTCTACTTACCATAAAATACTTGTCTGGTTTCCACAGCAGTAGAGCCACGCTTTCCTAGCAGCTCCATTCTGTAGCCCAACTGGGAGATCCTTCTCTGCGACATCTATACAGTTTGCCCTAAAGACCCTTTACCACTGACTTAGTAGCATTTAACCTGGCCAAATATTTTTGCCCCTCTATTTTTTTTAATCCCTTCCAGCCATATAGGAAAGCAGAGAGGGGTCTTTAATAGTGCCCACCAGCTGAAGACGGAGGCGAAACTTTAAGCTTCTGCACCTAAATGCAAAATTTGTAACAAGGGCTGCACCTTGGTGCAGTCGTCTTTGATATATCATCGTGAATGATCTAACATCCTGAGAAGATTTACCTGGGTGTCTCCCAAAATTCTAGAAAAGCCAGGAATTCTTACAACATGGTAAAACATGCCATAGCATGCCAGAAAGAGGAGGAATGCCAAGGTAACACCGATAAACAGCCTCCCAGCCAAGAAAAGGTACTCAATACAAGAGGACGTTGCAGAAGATCTCCTTTATTAGAGTCAAGATTTAGTTTTGGAAATGTGGTCTTCAATGAACATTCAATGAAAGGTCTATGACCCATGAATGGACAATTCCAATTATGGGAAGTTGCAGGTATAGCAACAACTGGACAAATCCTAGTGGTTGAGGTTTCCTCCATGTAAACCTTGACATTAATGTAGGCAGGAGTAGAAAAACTGATAGAGATGATGACACTATGGACCTTTTGTCTCAAAAATGGAACTTATTAATAGTCGAAGTAGGGGGCTATAAGGAAATCATCTGGGCCCCTAGTGAAAAATCTGGAACAGGGGCTACCACAGCTAACATGGGTCATTTATAAAACTGTGTTTGGTAACATAAATAAGTTAAAGTCCTGACAGGACACACCCAAGGCAACCAATTTTGGGGCAGTTTTTATTCAACACTGCTCAATAGTTCATCACACGGACCACCACTGAGATAAAAAATGAACAAGTCCTAGAGTTGGCCACCACTCTGCTTAAAGAGCACACGTCACGTGCCATACATATATCATTTTTTTAACCTGGTGTAAATCCCGCTGTTCTCCTGAATCCGACGATGTTTTTCTTTTGTTCCTGCGCCTCTCCGTTCCTGAGATACGACCATCCCTTCCTTGTGTATAAAGATAGTCTCGTTATCTAAGTGGGCGTGGTCATCAGCTCTTCTGAGTGGGCGTCTCCTTCAGGACCTTACTCCATTGGCTAAGAAAACTAATAGATAATAATGGGCCATATCTCATGAACGGAGAGGCGCACAAACAAAAGAAAAACATCTCCAGATTCAGGAGAACAGCGGCATTTACACCAGGTAATAAAAATACACGTTTAGGTCAAGTGACATATTCCCTTTAAATCAATGTAAGCAATGGAAACTTATGCATTGCATGTCTAGAGCGCTCACTCAAGGAATCTTCCATAACTCCTACTTATTTCACTGGAGAGGTGGTCAGGAACAACAGTTAGCTCCCCTGAAGACTAGAATGGTGACTTGTTGCTTCTTGCGGTCCAAAAGGGTTGGGGGGGGGTCCCAGGAGTATTAGAAGAAACTGGTAGAGGTGCTGGTCTCTTCAAGTCAATGCACTCCAACTCTCATCGTCTTCGCACTGCACAAATATAGTTCAGTCTAAATTAAGTAACATGTAAAAATATTGCTTTATTGTCAATGCTTTCACCTGGAATTGCAGAAACTAAGCTACCCAGTGACATGATAGAAAACCATCTGTAACTGATTTACATATCGCGTATACCCGTCAATCTTCCAGGCCCTATGGAGATGTGCAAATCTGAAGGGATAATAACACCTTGTGGCACCAATGGAATTTGTGGTAAAGGGTTAAATAGCAAAAGATAAATTACAGTGCAGCATTAATTACGATTTACGACTCCTGTCCTCAATAGTTCATAACACAGGTTGACAAAGGTCCCGAGAATCAGAATCCACCATTGACTCCCATTGTTACATTATGTAAGGAAACTTATTGTGTGTTTTAGTGTTTAGTGTATTTGTATTATGTACAACAAGGTAATAAATAAATTGTAATGGGGTCGTTCACTTTTTGGGAAAGTGAATAATATCCTAGTTGAGTCTTGTAGACAAAGTCGCCAACTGGGACCACAGATCCTGACCAAGAGCAGAGACCATTGCTTAGAACATGAAGGATTGTAGAGTTTAAAATGAAGAAAAATGTCAACTATTTTGATTTTTGGTTTATAATGGGAATGGACAGCACTTAAAAGTATAGAAAAAGCCTTGAGATGAGTACAAATGTGTATACTGGGTAGAAGGGCAAGTACTTACACCAAGACAACTCCATAGAGTAAGATTTGAGTTGGTCATCGGCTGTATTGTGAAACTCCACCTAGATGACGGAAACCTTGTCTGACATATTCCGATTTATGACCATGGTCCAATGACCTCAACACATTTTCGAGCCCCAAATTTATGAAACCTATGACTATTTGTGGAAGAGACAATCCTTTGTGACAATCTATTGTATCAGTGAAGGACATCCCCATATCACAATCCTCTGGGCAACACTTGCAATCTACAATCTCTTTCTTCGTAGCCACAAATTGTATTTCACGGTCAAAAACCAAAACGTGGAATTTGACTAATGGCATTGTTTTACAGACTTGTATTTCCTGAAGGTTTTCATCGGCCAATGTTGGAAAATTTATTCTGTAAGATGTA
>VIAB01002350.1:19227-34603 GCA_009801035.1 Oophaga pumilio
AAGGATTTTACAGGTAAGTTCTTACCAAAATCCGTGTATATATAATACCCCGGTACAATCACTGCCAACTCCGCAATAACCACAGAAACTACTCGCTGCCCCCACCAAGAAAAATGGACCGAACCTCGAGTACTGACATTGATCCAAGCCCAGCTTCTGCTTTATATTACCTCAGAAGTTATGCCCACACACCTCCCATGATGACCTCCAGTGGGGTCTGTTTGTGGGATGTTTTCAGCCCTTCAGGATTTTATGAGATCCCCCAACTTTGCAAAATATGTTCACCTCTGAAGATCCCAGGTGTTAGACAATGCCGTCATGTTTTTTTATCATGATTTTACCATTACATAGAGACCAAATATGACAGACATAACCTCATTTATCAGATCCTCTATTCAATTAGTTGAATTCTAGTGGCCCTACAGAGATTAGCATGAATGTGTCATGTCCGTCTGTCCCTTCTTTACGACTCTTAAAATCTATATCCCATACATATCGGATCGATACAAACCCCAATATTCCTCCTATCTGGAGCCGGCTGTCTGGCTTAGAAAAAATCCTTTCAATCCAGGATGTCATTCCTGGGAACAAAGGAAACTTCTGCACTTCAAGGCGTATGCTTACACATATATCCTTTTGGCATCAGGACTTCAGAGAAGATCTTTCCTGTTTAATTACCTGGACACTGCAGAGATTCCCGGCTTCAAAAGGAGCTTGAGTTGTTAGCTCTTCCTATGTCTTACTTAGTATTACTCACTTCCTAGCTAAGCGTAATTTTCCCTTTTCACCATATGTCCAAAGTGAGGGGTGGTGGGGGCATGCCCCTTCCCTGGAGATTTCTTACAGATTTAATCTTTCTCTATGACACCTGTGTTTACTGTGAGTGTGTCATTTTGTTTTTCCTCATATGGGAAAAAAAATAAATCAAAAATGCAAAATCCTAAAAAAATGTTCTTCTACACAGTAGTCTGTGAAAACGTAAAGCTTACAAGTCCGATACTTTTTATTATGGAGCAATTGGAGTTTAGACGGCAATTGGTCCTCAAAAAACCTGAATTGTAAAAAGCCCCCAACTTTAATAAGTACATTTTCTTCTATGTAGACTTTGTATATCAAAAACAGACTGAATAAAGGATTTTTATAGTGGATGGGAAGGGGGTGTAAACATACGTGATGTGATTGTGCAGGTTGCATGACAGTGAAATCCAAATTTCAGTGTCACAGTTGCTTTCGTCTGGATGTGCCAGGGAGCTGGACCAGTACTGTCTGCACTATTAAGTCCTCCCCTCTGCTGTGACCGCAGACTTATTCTCCAGCGCATGCCCTATGTGCTGCGGGGATTTGCCAGCTTCTGACCTGGGACCGGAGGGTATGTACCATATACGTTATACATGCTCCCGGGCAGTGGACGCGGCCTCGCTCCCATACACTTGTATGTTTGTTTTTTTTGTTTTTTTACTGTATGTCAATTTCCATATGGGAAAAAAATGACCTTTTTAAAATCTCATTTACTGTATTATACTGCAAATCTGTAACTACAAGGGTACATGTATATTTCTATGAGTTTCTTGTATTGTACTATTGTGGCTGTTATAGTGTTATATTATAGTCTTCATGTTTCATAGCTGTGTTTGCCCCTGTGCCCTTTTGTACTTGTGACCCAGGCTGAGTCCAGGGTTGGTGCATTCCCTTTTTCCGGAATCTTTTGTGTTCTTCCATTTTCCACCGCACCTTATTACTAGCAGAATGGAATAAACTCCTCGTGACTTCCCCGAGTGCTGAACTAATTAATGAACAGATTTAATTTAGATATGAAAAATGAAGGAGTGGTTGGGTGTTGCTTCCATGCTAAGGACTTTTCACTGCATTTGTTCTTCATCTAAATTAGTGTTTTATTTACCTTAATGCAGGGGTGGGGAACCTCAGGCCCCAGGGCCATTTACGGCCCTCGATGACCTTTTATCCGGCCCCCGGGCAGATTCTCAGGAACCGCATTCTTGGGCAGGGAGCTGTATTTTGATTGCCACCAGCTCATTAATTTCTTCTTGCTCTGTTAGCACATACAAGCAGTGTTCACTACTGAACACTGAAGGGCATGCAATGAAAGATTACCGTATGTCCTGACACCAGTGACAGAGTCAGGATGTACTTTGTGGGCGGAGTTTATGCGGCCCCCGAAGGATGGTATAAATATTCAAATGGCCCTTGGCAGAAAAAAGATTCCCCGCCCCTGCCTTAATGTCTTTTTTACATTAATTTTGTGTTAAAAGGTTTATGATGTGTATATGTTTAGATAATGGACTTCTATTCGTGAAGGTGTGGGTGATTGTTATCTGTACTGATCCTTTTATAATAAAATCGTTGATCGGGTAGGTGATGAGCGTCAGATCGCTGGGACCAGTACCGATGATGAAAATGGAGGTGGTCCAACTTATGCATTGCTGATGCATTCACATTCTCCCCAATTTCTGAGGCCAGCCATTCACTTCCTTATGAAATATTATCGCATTGAAAGCACGCAAGTTTTAGCAACCATCTCCATGTAAAGGGAGTTTCTGCATTATTATGGTATCCATATGCCTGTAGAGAGGAGTTGCCTTCTTCAGGCTGCACCTTAAGGCCACCATTCACACTGGACTAAAGTCAGCCAAACGCACTAATATCAGCGAGATCAGCCAACAGTCTAATGTGGATGGACGCCTCCTGATTCTCCCTGGACACATGATGCCAAGGGAGCAAAGAATCATCATTTCCAACAGCCAATCCTTTTTGTTTTCTGGGACAGAAGCCACTGCCGGAGGAATGTGAAAATCTTCTCTCTCCTTGAGAACACGGGTTTTTGGGCTGAATTAAAGTGAAACTCTCCTCAGATTTTTTTTCTATTTAATTCAAATTAAGAGCATCGTAATGTAGGGGCAGAGACCCTGATTCCAGGGATATCTCACTGATTAGGGTGTGTTGCAGTTTCTATACAATCAGTGCTTTATCAGCAGGAGATTATCACTACTGGACTACATGTCCTGTGCAAACCAGTCAGGGTAATCTGTGTAACCACTCCCCCACCACTGATTGGTAGTTTGCTAACAATGCACAGTGTACACAGAATGTTGCCAGTCAGTAGTATGGGCGGAGTTATAGAGCTCTGACCTCTGCTGCATCAACAACAACGGAGAAACTGCACCAAGCAGTTCAGTAAGTGATCCATTGCTGCATGGTTTCAGTCACCACTCTGTATAGAGAGCGTCCGCTATAACTACACCCCCGACATTGACAGCTGGCCCTGTCAGAGCCAGGGGCGCAGTTACAGCCTTCCCGCTTTATACATAGAGTGGTGACTGAAACCGTGCCGGTGCCCCTCAGTGACCGCCGTCGATAGGAATAAGGTTCCTTTCCTGCAGTCATTCTAAGGCTAATTTCACACGAGCGTCGGTCAGCGCACGGCCGCCGCTGAGCTCCGCCCCCGGCCGCGCCTCCTCCCGATCGCTCCGCCTATGGGCGCATGACGCTGCATGCGACCTGCGCATCCTATCTGTAGTATTGGGTTCGCAGGCTGTACGCAGGTCTGCGTTTGCCGGCGCATGCGTCCTTTTGAGGGTGCGCCGAGCACACCAAAATGCAACACGGTGCGTTGGGCGCAGGTCGGCGCACCGTCAAAAGGACGCAGGCGCAGGCAAACGTATATCTGCGCACGACCTGGGTACGGCCTGCAAACCCAATGCTAAAGATAGGGTGCGCAGGTCGCATGCAGAGTCATGCGCCCATAGACGGAGCGATCGGGAGGAGGCGCAGCCGGGGGCAGAGCTTAGCGGCAGCCGTGCGATGAGCGACGTAGGTCAGTCAGACGCTGGTGTGATACCAGCCTAACTGCAGACTTGTGAGTCCTCACATTACACGATGTGATGATTCTCTAGTGCAGGCGCTTGTCTGCAATTCTGTGATTTTCATACATGCTGTCACGTGCCGACTAGACGGGCGTGTCCTCGCTCAGTGCATGACTAGTTGGAATGTGGCTATGTATATTCATACATTGCATACCTGCAGTCACATGACCGTCCGCTCCCAGTGTTGGCGTCGGTGGATTCTCACCGCATGCAGTGCGCGCTATGTGAAGGTTCATAGAGTGACGGCAGACTTGTACCCTAAGACTAGACAACCCCTTTAAGCTGTACATGGAGGCCAATGTAGACTATTTCCTGATGGCCATTCGCACCTTTTCATGAGCCCCAACAGCTGCTAAATGAAGGCAGATGTCTGTGTAAAAAGTCTTGATGTGTTGAGTGCAATTTTTGACATAATTGAAAAATTGTTCCAGAAAAAATGCCACAATGACAGGCGCCAACTGTGGACTGTGTACATTTTCTGCTTCTGCCCTCTCATTGTGATGTATGATATTAGTGGGCAAAACAATTTATTTTTTGGCTCTGAATAAAAGGAAAGATCGCGGTATGATCTGGAAGTGTGAAAAAGTAATGCATGCAAGTGTTATTAAATATTATTTTCTGGATTCAGACTGCAGAATACATTTTTTTTATACATTTTTTTTAGTGTTCTTCATCTTGGCTTTGAGCCTCCAGCTGTTTTTTCTATAATAGAGTTGAATAAAATCTCCAGCCGTAACTTGCAGCCCAGTCCAGTACTATGTCTATACAAAGATTAGCCGATTTATTTTAGAACCCAACGTGGGATTTGGCCACCGTTAATCAGTATTGGAACTTTTTTGTTACAGCACCTTATTTTTGTCGAGTTGCTTTTTTGTTTAATTTTTTTTTTTTTTTTTTTTTTTAACCTTTTTGTATAATTTGATCCAAGCACATTAAGAAAGAAGAATCGTGTCCCTAACCTTTCCTGAGAGCTGATTCAGGCTTCCTGCACCTCAGGCGGCATGAATTCGGGAGCGGATCCTACATTCTAAACATCTGTGTCTAAAGCGACATTTACATTGCAAGATAATCGTAAATGTGCTTCGTTTAAAAATGCTTGTCTCACGATTATCTTGCGGTGTAAACAGGCGGCTGATCACCCGATGAAGAAACAAAACGCTCGTTAATCAGGTGAACTGTATCACAAAATATCATCATTCTTGGCGTGGCCTCATTTTGTATAAACAGGACTCGCACGTCCCAGCACTACGGCAGTCTATGCGTACCCTAGGAAATGTTCTTTCACTTAGTTTTTTTCAGGTCTCATAATGCAAACTAATTGTGGCTTCACAACGGAGGTTTTTTTAACTATGGAGCTAAATGATGTAAAACGTATAAATTTGCATTCCCATGTGCAGCATTTTTTAGTATGGACAATACATGGTGTTATAATATCAAGCAGTATATCAATTGTGATACAAAAAGTTGTGTATGCCATCAAAAGCACTTCATGTCACAAAATGTTCATTGGATGTACTAGCTTCAAATCATTAATCTGCATAACTGAACATCTGAATGATATTTCCAACACCAATAATACTAATCGACATATTTCTTCTGCTGCCAAACCTTTCATCTATTACCATCAGCGACAGGTATCCCTCATTCCAGACGTTTGGAATTGAGAGAGTTAATAGACCGATGTGCGCAGGGGACATAGGGAGAGCGCTACTAATCAGGGCTGTGGAGTCTGAGTCGTGGAGTTTGGAGCCCATTTTGGTGGAGTCGGTGTCATGGAAATTGACACCTATCTTCCTATCAGACTTTGAAAAAGCAGAATTGTGTTGGAAATGCAACATTTTTCTGCTTTGCTTACTCATATGCTTTGGAATAGAATTTTAATAATTTACTAAAATTTCGACATTTTAACCAGAAGCTGAATCATCCCACCTTGTTTCACAGATTCCGTTTACGTAAATCATCGTTCTTGGCAGCACACCATCCTGTCCTAACAAGACAATGTGCTGCCGAGTACAGATGAGGGTCCATGCACACAGAAGGATCTATTAGCGGTCATTCTGGAAAAATGGGAGCGGTGGTCGGCCTGTCTAAACAGGATATTAAACAACCGATCAACAAATGTGTAACCGATCGGAGGTAGTTTAAATGTACCAGAACCCTGATGCTATAGAGGGATCAGCCCTCAATGTGGGATGGATAGGGGCCTCATTACGGTGACCCCCGCCAATCAGCACAGCAAAAGGGGAAATGGCATGTATGGTAGAAAATGCTTGTCTTTATGAATTCCCCCCATCAGGGCCGGCTCCAGGTTTTTATGGGCCCCGGGCGAAAGAGTCTCAGTGGGCCCCTTTAACACAGACCACGATTCATGATGCACAGATACAGCAGAGAAATATGGGTACAGTACAATGCCAAATACTTCTCTTCTTCCATTACATGACTGATATCTATTGTAAATTGTACAATAGCTCAAAAACCGCCAAATCCTCACAGCGCACAGTACAGACCGGACAGTACAGTCCTCCTTACAATATTATGGGCACCACATAGTCCTCCATACAGTATTATGGGCCAAATATAATGCTCCATAAAGAATATTGGACCCCAAATAATGCTCCATACAGGATACTGGTCCCCATATAATGCTCCATACAAAATATGGAGCTCTCCTCTGCACTGTGCTGCGTTCTGCGCTGTTACGGCTCAGGAAAGGGCGCTGTGGAAAGACTCCCCATTATCATCATCATTGCCTGCCCATCATCATCATCTTTGCCTCCCCATCATCATCATTGACTCCCCATCATCATTGTCTCCCCATCATTATCATTATTGCCTCCCCATCATCATCATTGCCACCCCATCATCATAATCATTACCTCCCCATCATCATAATCATTGCCTCCCCATCATCATCATCATCATCATTGCCTCCCCATCATCATCATCATCATTGCCTCCCGATCATTATCATTATTGCCTCCCCATCATCATCATCATCATTGCCTCCCCATCATCATCGCCTCCCCATCATCATCATTGCCTCCTCACCACCATCACTGCCGTCTGCCTCCCCCCACCACCATCACACATACAGCACAACTCAGACAGCACCGCAGCACTCTCTCACATACACACAAAGCACTGCACTACATACACACACTGATACACAGACACATACACCTCACATCTCACCTGTTCGGTGCCCGCGCTTACTCTCTGCCACAGCCGGCCGCTGAATGATGACGTGATTCAGCGGCGCTGCTGTGAGAGGAAGCGCGGGCGCCCTGCAGGCGCCCCCTGGAGCCCGGAGCTGCGGAGGCACGGGGAGAGGTAAGTATTGCGCCGGCTGCTGCCGGGGCCCTGAGCAAGCGGGGGGGGGGCCCAGTGGCGGCACTGATACTGCTCTCACCCGCTAACGGGCGCTGGGGTGCCCGACGGCGAGTGGGCCCCCCCGCCTGCTCAGGGCCCTGCACTTGCCCGGGTAGGCCGGGTGCTGACGCCGGCCCTGCCCCCCATTGTTCTTGTTGTAATGTCAATTTTTTTTTCACCATTAAAACTGCTGCAAAATCAAAGAAAAGCAATCTAAAATTGTCTCCTCAGTCCAGAGTTATCCAGCTGCCACCATAGAGGGGACCTACAGCCAATCCAATGCCCAGGGGCCGCCGGCTACTGTTGTCAGGCCCAAGTTACATCCATTTGTGTGCTGCTCCCCATAAACTTTAACTAGGAAACAATGCGCTCTAAAGACCCCAAGTGTCAGTAATTGGGCTTTTTTGTGTGGTAGAACAATTCTGGTTTCTGATAAACCTTTTCTTATTACTTTACACGGCAGTCAGTGATGTATTGATGTGACGGAGGTGATATGTCTTCGCTGACACGGTGCTCCACATGAAACTAGTACACATCTGAATCCGCTCATTTTTCTCCAGAGGAGCCACGTTCTCCGAGATGAACCATTATCATTAAATGAGAAGCACAGAATACACCAATCAGCCATAAAGCCATAATGCGGGATAATTAAGCAAAGTGCAGCCTGATTGCTGTACGGAGACCATCTCCAGCAGCACCTTGTCTGATTTCGGGGAAATACATATGCAGCAGTGATGTAATGAGTACAGGAGGGAGACGGGCGAGGGACACGGGGCGATGTCTAGCATTCATCACGAATACTGCAGCAGGTCGCATTCTGAAAAAAATAGCAGATGGACCTGCAACAGACTGGCGGGAGACTGCAAATCCTTGGGTGGTCTCATCCCCCTCCCCGCCTTCTATAAATTCAGCAGGGTGGATTCAGGTGAGCACAGAAGAGCCAGCGCCATAAAAATCCATTCCCCCAAGTCTCTTCTACGCTTTACCCACAACATCACACCCAATCTGCCACTCAGAGGCCAATGTATCACATTCCAATGATCTCTGTAAATATTTATGGATAATATATTTAATAATAGTTACACTGAGGGCTATATTGTATCGAAAGGACTGGGATGGAATTATTAACTGTGTGTTTTTGGGAGACTGAGATTTGTTATAAGCAATTAGTTCATGATTGTTTTGATTTTTTTTTTTAACAATATTGAGGGCTCACTATAACATCCGATGCGGATTTTCCCTTGTCTGTCAGTAGGTTTTTACTACGTAATCCGAGAACAGCATGATGTAGGTGCAGAGACCCTGATTCCAGCAATATGTCACTTGCCGCAGTTTTGATAAAGCCACTGGAGATGTAGCAGCTCTCTGAATGCTGAGCCCTGTTAAAAACCGCCCACACCACTGATTGGCAGCTTTTTGTGTACACTGTGCATAGGCAGAAAGCTGTAAATCAGCGATGGGGGTGGGATTATACTGCATGAGGACTACATGGCACAAGATCATTAATCCTCTAGTAATAATCTCCTGCTGATAAAACACCGATTTCTATTGAAACTAAAATATGCAAATTGGTGAGTGATAAATCACTGGAATTGGGGTCTCTGTCCCCACATCATGTTATGTCTCATAGCCTGCTGATGGATTCCGGTTAACCACCATATAAAGACAGACGCCCAGTAAACTTTCTCCAACAAAATATGAGTGTGTTGACTGAGTGAATGCTATTGCGTGAAAGATCCTTGCTACTAATTAGGCATCTGTGAAGGAAACCGATTCCTCCCACGTCACCAATGTGACTTAACTACACAGTCACAGCTTTCCGGCGCCCCCTTTGTCTCTCAGGTCAGTAATGGAACTGCACCTAGAGCAAATGGCCGCCGGGTGGATGTCCTGTTACCCACTGGGTATTCTAAGATTCGTAATCAAAGTAAAAGCATCAGCCCAAAATTAATTTTATGGTTTAATTGCCTTAAGGGCGCACTAGATAATTACAAAAATATACAGTAAGCTATACAACGGAATTACAGTGGATTTGCAGTCAGAGTAAAATATAACAATAATGGTACAAGGCTTAGAGATATTAAGCTGAAGGTCAATTTTACCAGGTGGTAGGTTGCATGTGGATGTCGGGAGCTCTGCAGTCCACAGGTATAAAAATCTTAGTTGCCGGACAGTTCCCAAAGCGCGTGCCGCTGCTCCCTTGGCAGATCTGTCCCCTGTTCCTTCGTAGCTCATCATCGTCTTGTTCTTCTGTGAGAGTGAGTGTCTCTGCCATTTGCTCTCAGTTCTTAAACATGCTGGGTTCCTCCCCCCGGTGTCAGAGGGTGGGCTAATAATCTCTACCCTTCAGCTCCCTGCAGAATTTATACCCAATACCTAAGAAAGGGGGTAACTTTCTCTAGGATGATCGGATCAGGACACAAGAGGTACCAGTAAATGTGGTTTGTTTTGCCTGTCGTGTGGAGAGCAAACATGGCCCGATTGGGTCACTGTGGAGGGCCAATCTCTATATCTCAGGTCCCAGAGCCCTCACCGACTCGGGAGTCGCACTGTCAAATGCGCGATTTCCGCAGGGTCACGCGGATATTTTTTATGAGACTGTACCTCGAAAGGTGTTCTCATAATCCATAATCCTAGGATAGAGTCTGAGTGGCTGGGAGAGACAATGGATGTGTATTTCTGTGTCCAGCTGATAGGTATAATCTAATTGAAGCCCCAGGCACCTCCAGGCCCCATGCTGGCGTGGCTCCTTACTCAAGCTTTGATGTCCTGTTTTGGCCTTATCTCCTTATCATACTAAAAGACCTTGCTATTCAACATTGGAGCACTAAAGCCCCGCTCACACACAGCGTTCTCGCTAGCGAGATCGCTGCTGAGTCACTAGTTTTGTGACGCAACAGCGATCTCCCCAGCGATATCGCTGAATGTCCTGGACATTTTTTTGATCTTTGGTCTCCTGCTGGCCAGCACACATCGCTGTGTGTGGCAGGCAGGAGACCAGCGATCAGCTGGTAACCAAGGTACACAGCGGGTTTCCAGGTGCCGCGCAGCTCCTGGAAACCCGATGTGTACCTTGGTTACCAGCTCCCTGCACCAGCGGGCTGGTATCCAACGTACACTGTGGGTAACTAAGCGACGTTACCCGCAGTGTCCCTGGCCTGATCGCTACCTGAGCTGCCTGTTTGGCAGCTCAGGCAGCGATCATGTAGCGACACACCAGCGATCCTGACAAGTGCATATTGTTGTCGGGATCGCTGGTGTGTCGTTATGTGTGGCGGGGCCCTAAATCCTGTTTTCTTCAATATGCTTACAGGGATGGGGGTAGGAGCAGTTAGCTGCCTGTGACTCTGTGAACTCAGACAAAATGGCACCTAGGACAGGCCAAGTTTAGACATGAGGCGAGCATTATTACCCATTTCCAAGATGCCGGCTGTTCCTTCATCACCGCATCATTGGGACATTTTTTTTTGTTTTCTCGCAAATACTAATTTTCATTAATATTTTGGGTCACATTTTCATCCGGACTCGGTCAATTATTATTATAATTATTATTCTTATTTATTATAGTGACATTTATTCATCTTTTTGCAGACAAAAAATGTGCACAACGCAATAAGCTATAATGGATAAATCACGGACAGAACACGGACACGTCTCAATGAGGCCAAGTAATTACCAGACTATACTGGTAACACTAATTGTCATAAAATGACTTATGGTATTTATATAATACACATTTCTCATCCTAATTGCATAGTATCACGCTCACTACATGTACAGTATTCTCATTCCTAAAGCCGCTTTTGAGTGGACATTGGCGGACATTTTCCACTGCCAAATTCTAGGTGAATTTTAGAATTTGTTTTATGGCTGTAAGTTCCAAAAAACACAGCACTTGTGTTACACTACACTTAACTGAAAGGGAATCTGTCAGCAAGTTTCTGCTACCTCATCTGAGAGCAGCATGATGTAGAGACAGATCCTGATTCCAGCGATGTGTCACTTAGATTACTGGGTGCAGCAGTTGTGACACAGATCAGAATCTTTAGGCCGGGGTCACACTTGCGAGAAACTCACACGAGTCTCGCACCTCAATACCCGGCACGGCCACCGGCACTCGGACCGGAGCATTCAGCTTCATAGAAATACATGCAGCCGCACACTCCGGCAGCAGTGCCGGGTATTGAGGTGCGAGACTCGTGTGAGTTTCTCGCAAGTGTGACCCCGGCCATAGATGCAGCATAAAGCAGAACTGAGAAAGCTTCCCCCCGCTCCCACCAGGCTCTGTATGTACATTGTCTGTTGACAGTGAGGTGGTTATCACAGAAGAGGGCGCAGTTGGACCAGGAGGCACCTGTCAGTTATCATTCTAATCAATGATAATAATGATAATGTCTTGGTGATAAAACGTTGACTGCAAGTAAACAGCACATAGCTTGATAAGTGATATATCGTTGAATTCAGTGTTTTAACCCCTACCTCAGGCTGTCCTTAGATTGCATAGCAAACACCTGTTGACAGATTCCCTTTTAATAGTCATATATTCTCTCTGACATAATAAATCATTTACATAGCTCATACCTTGGACCGTACATTGATCCAGTGTTTAGCATTGTAATGTTGTGGCACTATGGCTTCTAACATAATTCTGATTAGATTATTGTAATTTAGAAAAGTATTTTCGATCACCAACCATTTTTTATATTGTGAGATTTTGGCACTGCTCCGAATTTCTCTTTTTATGAAGTCTAGTACTGTGTATGATTGGCCTTTAATAATTTTAGTATTCAGATTTGTGACTTATCGCTAACTTTTTTTATTAGGTCACTAAATGCTAGGTCTCCACATGACCTTTCTTACTGATTTCAACGCATTCTTTTCTACATTATCCTTTTTTTCATCTGCTGTTTCAAACATCCTGTACCATTTTATGGTGCCATCTTCCCCTCCTATGGCAAATGTTTGGCGATGTAGGCACTGTAAGTTCACTTACTATTAAACGTTTGTGTTCACCAATCTGGGTACCAGTGCCTTTATGATTGTACTTTGTGACAACTATTGAATCTTTGCTTACTACCTAATGTTCTAGTATAAGACACTCAACATTGAAACACCAAGAAGGAAAAGTCATGGCCTTATGGAAAATATAGGATGGGAAAAAAATAATGTTGCTATTCAGTGTCATTAAAACTTGTGTCATGCCAGCTTCTGCTTTTACAGGATTCGTGTCCCTGCACATTCAACTTTAGTGTGGTCTGTGGCCATTAACTGAGAAGAGCTCAGAAAAAGATAGATAAGGGTTATAATGAAAAAAAAATGGAAGCTGGCACGTTCAGGCGTGCTGTGCTGTGGGAATGAAGAACCTTGGGATTCCAAAACTGTTTTTATTTTTATTTAAGAGTTAGTAACTCACCCATTGGATTGTCAGAATGAGCTTACTGACAGATTCTCAGTTATCCCATTCTACAGCCAGCAAGAATCAGTGCAAATCAGAGGCTACAAATGACAAATGATGCAAACTTTTTAATTAATCCTAATTACAATTTTTTTTTAACCAAAAAGCACAGAAATTTTGGTAAGTAAAAAAAAAAATTGTCCCCCAAAGATGCACTGCCCCTTTTTTTTTTTTTTTTTTTTAATATACCGTATATAAATCACTGTCTTGATACTTACCTGACTTTCCGGCTTCTCAAAGGTGCATCTCTAGACTTTGTCTGCGTAGACTCTTGCTGCACGCATCTTTTATCTTCTTATAACAAGAATGAAGTCTGTCTTCTAGGCAGATCCTCCCTCCCGAATTGAGTTTGTAAATTAATTTCATTGCCTAGGGCTCCATGGGCACGGTCTGGTCCTTCTTGCCTCAGACTTGATGTCTGTCAGTGCCTTTACACGCTTTCTTTCTCAGGATGTCTGTATAGATGTCTAAAAATAATTGGAATGTGGTGGAACCGTAAATCTATATGTTGGATGTCCCTTAGCGAAATTGATGTAACTTTGGCTTCTGGCGGTATTTGCCATACAATATAATTTTTAGTTCCCATGGTGGCCAGGGACTGTTCTCATCATTCATGCGCTGTTACTTTCTCCGAACGGCTTACCCAAGTAATAAGAATTTGCTGCGTGCGAACAGTGATGACACTTACAGAACATAGATGTTAATAGAGGCTTCATTAAATGCTGGATGGACCTCTGTGATTATAAATGCCTAGAACTACAACTACTCTCAATAGTTTCTCCTGGGCAGAATGTTAAGGTGTTTTATGAAATGGGATAATTTTTCTTGATTTTCACCATCCATCCATCCATCAACGATATGTTGGGCTGCTTTGCATTGGTTGTGTTATGAATGTGCTAGAGATGGTTTCTGAGCAGAGGCTCCTTCTGGTGGTTACAGACAGTACTGAGCCTTTCAGCGAGGAGTGGCAATCTGGAATCACGGACTGGACTGATATAAGGGAGGTTCCCTCCCATGATGGTTGCCGGTGATCAATTATTCTTGTCTCAATTGTGGTTCCTGGTTTATTTGGAAGTTTGCTGGAGTCTTGCCTGCATCTCCTGATTTCACATAAGATATTTTTTGCTTTTCTTTTTGTGCTTGCTTTTTGCATTGTTTTCTGCATTTTTGTAGAGGACAGCCAGGTCCCCTCCTGGGGCCTGAGCTCCTCACAGTTTTTCTGCAGCCATTGTTATTTGCTCATTTGCTTTTTCCTGCTTTTTCAGCGGCTGCAGCTTGGTTTTGTTCACACTGACATCTAATTTAGTGGGTGGCGAGATCGTGTGATCTCAGTATTTTTGTAATCAGAATTGTTGGATTTTTGTAGGGTTTTCTGGGTTTCAGAAAGTAATCTCTCCCATCCTATTTAGTCAGCTTGTGGCCCCAGCGTTTGCTCATTCTATTTTCTGCCTATGTTTGTATTTTCATCTTGTCTAACCGCCATTATATGTTTGGGGGCTTCCTATTTTCTTTGGGGATCTGCTCCGGGGCAAATGGCTTTCATCTTTTTGCCTTTAGGTGTAGTTATCTCTCAGGCTGTTACGAGGCGTCTAGGATCAACGTAGGAACGCTCCACGGCTACCTCTAGTTGTGTCGTTAGTTTAGGAATCTGCAACCCATCAGTTACCAACATCTCAGGTGTTCGGCTGCCCTGCTGTTGTTCCTATCCTCCTCAGCTACCGAAACATAACAGTTTGTCTATTAACGTGTGCATTTTAGTTTTGTGTAAAATGAAAAAAATACATTCATATACTTCTTTTTTAAATCCGTCATACGGTTCTAGTGATAAGGGCCTTTTTTTAATTATTTATTTTTTTACATAGTGTTAATTTTTAAGGTTTCCTGGGGGGGTGTTGCTTACAGACTTATGGTGCTGAGAAGCCTAAAGATATGCCCTAATAAAATCCAGTGAGCCACACGTTCTTGGAAAGACCATAAAAACTAGCACTAAATAAAATAGGCCCCATAGAACCTTGTGAAATGCGCCCACTTGTAAAGCAAGGCTATGGAGTTGGAGTCCATTTTGGTGGAGTTGTAGTTGTAATAAAATGGAACAACTCAAACTCCTAAAAGATATAATAAATTGGGTACAGTAGTACAATGCAGGATGTGCATTAAATGATTTATAAGAATTTGGGAAAGTTATGAAATGTCCTATAAATGTCTGTTCTGTTCCTGGTCTAAGGATCTGGGCTTTTAGTTGAGATGAATCTGTGCTGCACTTTATGTACATGCTCAGTAGTGACCAGTGCTGTGGGATCAGAGTTGGAATCAGGGAAATTGAGGAGTCTGAGTCGGTGGTTTGGCTTACCAACGCCACAGCCCTGTTGTAAAGACCATAATAATTGGCATTTTTTTTTTTTTTAAATCTGCCATTTGGCTCCAGAGATACTTGCCATTTTATTTAGTGGCAGTTTTTATGGTCTTTACTAAGGGAGCGTGGCTTACAGAGTATTTTTAGGATAGTAATTTGAGCAGGGGTTTGAATTAGATCAGCAAGGAGGTCCCTTCCAACGCTACCATTTTATGATAATAGAGAGCAACCTAAAAAACACACCCAAAAGAATCCTGTGAGGCTACTTTCACATTAGCGTTTCACTGACCTGTGTCGGTCTGCGCACGGCCGCCGCTA
>VIAB01002350.1:170371-181270 GCA_009801035.1 Oophaga pumilio
ATGAGAAGGTGTGTCCAAACTTTTGGTCTGTACTGTACAACCGCAGCGTCCAACCCACAGCGGCCAGATGTTATACCATAGTGGATGGGATTTCAAGAAATCCCATGCCCACTATGCATGCACGGACGCCTCCGGCTTACCTGCGGAGACAGACATGCGGCCCGTCTTTTCAGACTGCAGCATGTCAATTTATGTAGCGGAGATGCTAGTGTCCTAGTACACTTGCATTAGAAGCGGTAAAACCGCCGTATCTTCTTAGTCACATCCGTATTAAGTGCAGGAATGCAGCTTATTACGCATGAGTACTAATTTTAATAATGGTTTACCTTGTTTTAGCCGGAAGTCCACCTACACTGCAGTTCTCATGGTCAGCTGATCATGAGAACTGCAGTGCACGTGACCGCCGGAGACCAAGTTATCTCTGGTGATCATATTCAAGCTCCTTGTGTTCTGGATGTCAGGCTGAATGGTGGCATAATGCCACCGTTCAGCCAAAGGAATCCAGATGTCGCAGAGCTGGACTCGTCGTGGGACAGTAAGGGGTCATTCCATGTCAAGTGAACCAATGTTTTTACCTCTATGTTTTTAATTCTTTCGAGATTTTGTTATTTGGTAATAGTGTGTCAGAGAATGCAAAATGTGAAGAAAAAAAATTCTAAAAATTTTATTTTTTTTTTAATTGATTTTCAAAGTTTGGAAAAAGTGCGAATTTCGGTGTTGCCTGCCTTTACATTTCTCACCGCAACTCGGGCTAGAAAAAAGATAGAGAAACAAAATAAACACCATTCTACTCAGAACTGTACAGGCTTTCAACAGATATGTCACAAGACTATGCAAGACTATGCTTCTTTATATTTTGTTTTGGCGAAATCAAATTCAAAATTTTGATGCAAAATTGTTAAAAAAACGAATGTGTTAAACTTGTGAAAAAATGCATGTGTGTTACTTGTGTTCTTGCTTATATTTGTATAGGGACTCAACTTGGGACCTACTTTGGATCTAATTTTTTTATATTTTTATTTAAGCCTTGAATCATCTGATTTTAGGTTTGTGTGAGTTTCTTCCTTTTTTCCTTTCAAATTACAACTTATTGAATTCAACATTTATATGCAACAATAAAGAAACACAAAAAACAAAGTCGATGCAATAAGTAGGGTTTAATAAAGATCTGTTAAAGGAGTGTCATTATTTCAATTAAAATACTTTATTCTTGCTGTGTCTTTATTTACCATATAACTATAGGATTAGTAATGGATAGGTGTCTTATAGACTCCATTACTAAGCCATGGGCATGATGTCACCGGACAATACAAAGGTGACATCAACCTCTCAAATATTACCCCGCTTGCCACCGCTACTGGGCGAATGGGAAGAGCTGGGTAAAGTGCCACAATTGGCGCATCTTTGGATGTACCAATTGTGGGGTGACTGCGGGCTGCTATTTTTAGGCTAATGAGGAGCAAAAACCATGGGCCTCGCCAGCCTGAGAATACCAGGCCGCAGCTGTCTGCTTTTTCCTTGGCTGGTTAACAAAAATAGGAGGACCCCATGCTATTTTTTTGGAGGGGATCCCACTATTGTTACTAACCATCCAAGGTAAGTAGACTGCTGCGGCCTGGTATTATCAGGCTGGTAAGGATCGTGGATATTGGATCCTTACCAGCCTGAACTAGCAGTCCCAGTATTCTGCTTTACTCTGGCTGGTTAACAAATGTAGGGGAACCCAGCATTGTTTTTTTTTTTAAATTATTTATTTGCTTTCCTCCACTTCCCGTATCATGTACTTTCGGCTGTGTCACAAGATTCACCATTATGTAAATTAGTCCACGTGTAGTAAGCTGCGTTCCCGCACTTAATACGCATGTGACTAGGAAGATAATGCGGTTTTACCGCATCTAATGAAAGTGTATGGGTAATATACACAGCGGAGACTGAGCGTCTCCACTACATAAATTGACATGCTGCGGTCTGGAAAGACGCGCCACATGTCCATCTCTGCGGGTGAGCTGCGGGCATCGGTGCACACATAGTGGGCATGGGAGTTCTTGAAATCCCATCCACTATGTTGTAACATCTGGCCGCTGCGGGTTTGACTGACCGTGTGCACATACCCCCAATATATCTGCAAACAGGAAATCATTTTTTTTTTCCTTCCCAGAAGCCAACTTTCAATTAGCTTTATGCAATGAAAAAAACACATCAAAAACTAATGCGGAAAAACGCATCAAAAACGCATGTAAAAACACATCAAAAACGCAGGTGACCTGCCAGTGACCTCAGATGCAGATTTGGTGCAGATTTGGTCAAATACTGAGCCATTCCTGATCGTGTGCACATACCCTTAAAAATTCATTAGGAAATCATTTTCTCGAGGAGCCCCAATATTATGACTGCCTAGTGGCCTCCACAGGATTGAATCCTGCACTGCCTTACATGGCAGCAGAAAAGTAAAAAGTTATGGCTTTTGGAAGGCGCGGGTTAAAAATGAAAGGAGAAAAAAATAATGGAACATGACTACATCCTTTAGAGGACGAGACCTATAATGTGGTCCTTTTCTCTAGTAATGTCTTCTAAACTACAATGACAAATACGAGATTGCGTTGTTAAGAAGATTAGTTATTTACCCTAGTTTAGACTTTGATTCTGCTGTCATTATCCCTCAGAATATAATCGCCATGAGGAATAATAGCTGCGCTTTGAGATGTGTTCGATTTAACTCTCCCCTCCCTGAAGGCCTCGGTTCTGTTTGATGTGAGCAGGTTTAGCGATTCACATGAAAGGTGTCACAAAGAAACATCGGAATAAAAGGTTAATGTAGCGCAGAGACATTGATAAAAGAAGTATGGCTGCACAGAACGTTCCCACCGGGACATCTAATGTGCGAGAGCGGAGTCTTTCCATAAAGAGGAAATATCCCATCAAATTGGCCGTAATCGCACTTGAGCCTTTCTTAATCAAATATACTCAGTTTTCATTAATATATTTGAACATATTTTCCAGACGACATGTAAACTTGTCAGTAGGTATAGTGGTAGATGAGTAAGACATTGTTTGCTGGGTCGTGTGTATTGTTTTGCATTTTTTAGGTACATTGAGTGATCGATGCATAGACTTTAAAGGGAATCTGTTTGTAGGATTTTACTATGTAATCTGAGAGCTGCATCATGTGTGGCTGAGACCCTGATTCCAGCGATGTGTCACTGACTGAGCTGCTTGGTGTAGTTTTGATAGAATCTCTGTTTTCACTTCTATAGATGTAGCAGTGCTCTGAATGCTGAGCTCTGTATAACCCCGCCCACACCACTGATAGGCAGCTTGCTGACAGTGCACACAAGAAGCTGCCAATCAGTGGTAGGGGCGGGGTTACACAGATTAGCTGGTCTGGTTTGCATGCAACACTTAGTGTTTTATCTGCAGGAGATTATCACTGAAGTTACATCACACGGCCCAGTAAGTGACACATCTCTGGAATCGGGGTCTCTGCAACTACATCAGTGTTCACCAACTCCGTTCCTCAGGAGCCACCAACCGATCATGTTTTCAAGATTTCCTTAGCATTGTCCAAGTGATGAAATTATCGCCTGGTCGATACAAACGAAATCCTGAAAACATGATCTGTTGGCGGCTCTTGAGGAATGGAGTTGGTGAACACTGATCTACATTATGCTGCTCTCTGGTTAAATTTCAAAACCGATTTTTATGGTGGCAACATGTGATCCTTCAGCGGTGTGACATTAGGTAATTACAGTAGCTCTCTGGTAATTAGATCTTTTGGTATCGTCTATGGACTTGAGCTGGCTTATCCTGAAAAGTTTTAGATGTGATACAGCCCTGGGCATGTGCCAAGTGCTCGTTTCATTACATTTTTTCATACTATTAGTATAGGACACAATAAAGATGTACTTAAGCCCTGAGCATCTGTTTCATAGTTTAAAGCTTGAAAGGAGAAACAAGTTCATCAATTTCAATGTATAACCCAACATGTTGATGCAGAGGAAGGCAAACATTTACGAGACTGTTGCTAATTGTCCCATATTTTGGGACCTGAAGACCTACCTCTTCCGACAAGCCTGCAACCTGCAGTAACCACCAAACCGCTGGACGACCAGCTCTACCCTCACCTACTGTATCCTCACCCATCCCTTGTAGATTATGAGCCCTCGCGAGAAGGGTTCTCTCTCCTCTTGTACCAGTCGTAACTTTTACTGTGTAAGATTACTGTACTCATTTTTGCTATGTATACCCTTTTTGACATGTAAAGCACGATGGAATAAATGGCGCTATATTAATAAATAATATTGTAAGAAAAATGTCTTCTTGACTCCAATTCTGACAATCTGACTAGTTCCTCCAATATCTCCTATCCGGAATCTAGTACCCTCAACCTGTTATTTTTCAAGAAAGTATCCAGGCCCTCCTTAAACGTGTTTATGGACCTCTGTCACATACCATGTTGAAATGGTTGAGTCACTATAGTCTCTCTGCTTATACAGTAAAGAATAGTCTGGTTCAGCTAACAGGCTACTGTTTATTGAGTCTATGGAAAATTGATAGTTGGGGGGAGTTATCGACCCGGTATGTATGGCCGATTTCAGATTCCTTTGTTCTTTCTCATAAAGAACACAGGAGCACTTGCCCGAGTGAGCTCGCCTGTGTATGGGAGAGATGGCTGCCATCTACTGTGTACGGCAAGCCTCAAACTAGTGGTGATGTTACCGCAGTTTGAGTGATGAGCATGGTGATGTCACACCTTATCTCACCTGTGATGAAACAGGGGCAGACATACCAATGGTGCAGCCTGTGCAGCAGCCCAGGAGGTAAGAGGGGTATCATCACCTCCAAAGCAGGTGGAATTGTGCACTATGATAAGATATTGGGCTACAAAGGGCCCATATATTGTTCTCGCACAGGGGCCTTCTCCTGTCTGGTGTCACAGTAGCCGGTTATATAACTGAAACCAACTTGTGATGTCATAGCTGCCTACCACACATTTGTGATGTCACCATAGTCACCCTGATCGAATGATATTCCAGCAGTGAAACTCATTTGTTATATGAATAGGTAGCAGTGGGCCCTTTGTTTGCAGGGCCCCTGTGCACACATATGGTAACACCCCTGGGTCATGCCCCTATCAGCTCGGCCTGGCATTTGGGAGCAGGGAGGCAGAATTGTAGCGATCACAATACAAGCTCTGACTGTTACTCAGATCTAAATGTCACGGGCAGATAGATTTCGTTTGTCACTACAAATAAAGCCTTTATTTTAGAAGCTGGGAACAATTTTCAGTTCTGTAGGTCGTGAAGTTCATTTTTGGACAAGCAGAAAATGCTGGTCACAAATTTTACATGCGCGGAGAAGTTCTGCTAATTTGGCTCTATATTCACACTTTGTATACACGGAATGTATAGCTCCGAAACATGCAAGCCAAGGTATACTATAATTTGCCACTTTTTGTCTAGCCTAGGATCAAGCGATTGAATGCAATCTGTTCTATTCTACCTGATCTGTCAGGGAAGAGTAGGGCCCCCATATACATGAAATGGACTTGCCGAAACCTCGCTGTTCACGCTGTGCACTGAAGGACTTCACCAATACCCATTTATATATGCTCTACATAATGGGTAAAACATGGGAAGAAATCGCATATGAAATAATCCTGTCCTATGCCAGATTTTTACATAACCCTTTATTTCTTAGTTCATTGCCTAGGATAAAATTAGCAAATAAGAATATTCCTAGTTCGTAAAGGCGTTTTCTGGCCTTTTTTTAAAAAAATTGACAGTGAGGAGCCATGCTGACAATACTAAACAGAGGCTATACTCACCCCAGAAATCTGCTCCTCGCTGCAAAGCTCTCCACTGGACTCCGAGTGTCAGGGCCGCCGGTCTCCTCACCGCTGTGGCCACTGATTTGTGGGTATGTTCTCGTTTCCTTTTTATTTTGTTGTTGTTTATAAACCCCTTTAAACATGGCACACCAGTTGAACGTATGATGGTAAAGACAGAATTTAAATTCCTCTTTGTTAGGTCATGTGATAAAGATGGGCTTTATAGAGTACTATAATGTTTGCAGCGTTACTAATAGGTATTCTGCAAATTTCCACGCCCCCTTACGCATTAATGGATAGTGGTGATTGACCGACTTTTCTGCCGATGGCCATCAACTATCTCATCTGTCATACACAGGAGTTCTCGTTCTGAGCTCTCCTGTGTTTTCTTATGAGAGCCACTGACATATATTCCTGGCTGTGTTTTATTTCAGGGAGAACAAAAGGATCTGCAGGGGTTGTCCAGGGTTTAATTTTTAGGATCATAGTAAATACAAAATCATCGGCAATCAGTTGTTAACAGAGGCAACACGTCAACAGCTCTTATTCGGGTTGCTCTCAATGGGTCATGACTGCCGACGTCATGCTGATTGACAGCTGACCCACAGTTACGACCTGTAAATCAGCATGAGCTCTCCAGTCATGCCCCATCAACAGAGCAGAGCGGAAGACAAGATGGTGCTCTGTTGCTGTGACGTCAGCAAGAACGGCGGGCGTCAGGCACAACATGCAGGTAGTTAGCCACTACCTGCATGTTCTTGGGCCCATAGTAAAAAAAAAAAATAGTCCTAGACAGCCCGTTTAACTCGCCCACCAATCAATTGTCCGACTGAATCCATCTTTATTCTTGACAGGTTTAATCCCATCCTTTAAAATGAGATTACTTGTAAAATGGCAGAAGGCAAAATGTTTTTTGCTCTGAATCCACTGAACCAAACATCATCAAGAGATGTGTATGTCTAGAGGTGCAGCGATGAGCTGATTCTTTTCTTTTTTTTTTCTGTGACGCAAGAGCACTCTGTATTAGAACATCAATCAAGACACCCGTCCAACAAATGGTAAAATCTGCTCTGATCCTTCTTTCTTTGCACACAGTATGATTTTGGTCCCTGCCATACTGTTGGGTTGTTAATGGCAGACTCGTAAGGACACTTATTGGGAGGGTATTTCTAAGGCCAAGTCCTGCCAAGTAGAAGTGCAATATTTCCCAATGGGTTAAAAAGATATAAGAACCTAGCAGAGGAATAACTGGAGACATCTCACCCAAATCCTAAAGGGATGCAAAAGATTTCTCAACCTCACACGAAAAGACTGGTACTATGACATAGTTACATGTTTTGCATTGTGGCCCAGGAGCTACAAGGTATTCCTCCACTCGCAGAATGCCACAGGGGAGAAGCCCATAGACACTTGCAGGCGACTTTCCCACATAAAGTTGTCTTCTGTTTTCTCGATTCATTGTTGGGCTGTTATTCACTTTTATTGGGTGTTCACTCAC
Organism: Oophaga pumilio; assembly: GCA_009801035.1. Taxonomy (NCBI): domain Eukaryota; kingdom Metazoa; phylum Chordata; class Amphibia; order Anura; family Dendrobatidae; genus Oophaga; species Oophaga pumilio. Next base: position 177,697 of record VIAB01002350.1, read on the forward strand.
CCTAGATCCATCATCACCCTTTTCTCCTAATTGAGAGTTTGGCCCTTTTGGTATTTTTTCCACCTCAGACATGACTTTCCTGATTTGGCAGAATCTGTCTTTGTTGCATCTCGCAGTTCCCGTTATGTTGTACGAGGCTCGCTGCCCTACAGAACTGTTTCACCCACGGTGAGGGAAGCGCTGGTATAAATGGAGAGGCGGGTTCCGTTTTTTCGGTAAACAGCAGCCGCTTTGTCAGTTTGAGGGGCTGCCATCTCTGACAGTAGCTGAATATCTGGCTTTATTAGCGACCTACTACAAAAAACCCTTTTGGAAGTGTAAAGCCTTGATGTCCTTCTCTCTCAGATCTCTTTCACCAAACACTCCCCCTATTCAACGCGCTTACAATTCCTGTTACTTGCTTGCAGCTAAAAAAAAACCCACTTGGCTTTTTTAACACTTAACATCACATGGAGTAAATTCACTGTCATTCATATTGTCCACTTGGGATTCTAGATGGTGCAAGCTCTAACTTGTCGTCCAAACGAATATGGCAAAATAACAAGTACCCGCCTAACCTCCAGAAAAGACTTAAGTGGAAAGTTTTTATTCAAGCCTTTTATATTCGTTATTTTATCATTGCTATAGGTATATATATAGGTATAGTTTTAGCATAGTTGCTAACGTTAAGAGTTGGTCGTCTTGGAGGTGCTGCGGAAAATTTACCCTAATCACAACCCATTTACATGGGTTTCACACCTTCTTCATGACTTGTTTCCTGCTGCCCTGTGTGTGATTTTGGGTGGTTTGGATCCATCTGATGATGAAGCAATTCTTTCTGAGGGTTCTTATTAGATTTGCATATTCTTCCTACTCTTCTAGGAGCCTGGGAGGTCTTTGCTTTTTCCGTTGCATGGGCAGAATGTTGTTGAGCATGAATGTTAGTAGTTCATCAAATACACATCTGGGATGGGTTTTCCTCCCTTTTATAAAACATAACTATGCACCACATTACTAATAGATGTTAAGGAGTGGTGTCGAGAGCTTCTCCACTCCTTTACAAGTGCTGGTCACATGCTGAGCACGACAGAGGTAAAGGAGAGGAGACCATCGGAATGGAGGAGGACAGGGAAAATTAATGGTTTATTTAACCCAGTGAAAAACCTACTGGAAATGTAAATTGTCACCAATGAGCCACATTTACCAATAGTGAAAAATGATTGGCACTTTACAGAGGAAGAGTCAAGTCCATCAAATTTATCACAATGCCACACGTTTCATAATGTATTAGGTGTAACTTACAGATTACTTTTTTTTTCCTTTACATCACATAACTGTCCCATATGTCATGATGCCATTTTTCTTGCCGCATTTAGTTTTAGCCTAAAAAGGGTCGGCCAGAATAGCAACTTGGTTTTGTATGGACGCTAGATGTACAAAAATGCCCATTTTTTTGATGGGAGTGTTCTGTATTACCCGGTTTCTCACCGACGATAGAAGAAGTACGGTAAGTGATACCAAATTCTATAAAACTGCGTGACAAATCTTACCCATATCACTTCATCTCTGAACATGTGAAGACCAGATCAAATTGATCACTAATGAGTTCAAGGCCTGGGAATGAAGCACTAACCCACCACAAAATACTTTTCCTCAATTAGATAACATTCCTGTCCTCCTAACCGAGATTAAAAGGGTTTAGAACCGAGATTAGAAAGGAGACTGGTTGCTTCTAAATGATGTTTCTTTTGGCCTTTTTTAGTCATCAAAAGAATATTTGGCAGCATCTTCCAAAAAAGCGGATTATATAAGAATATGATGATTTTAGTTTAATCCATGTCAATAATTTTAAGGTTTTTTTAAAGAAATTTTGTTATCTTGTAAAAAGATAAATGTAGAAATGGTTATTTTTCTAAAACTATTAGGGATCTCCCAATTTTCAGAAACTTCCAGATTGAATTAAAAATCAGTTCTTTCTGGAGGGCCTGGCACATCTACATTGGTTTCAAGTGTAATGCTTCATTTCTCCTGGGGTGGTGCTGTAGAGAAATCGAACACCTATTGCTAAGGTCTGTCACTGATTGCAACTGATCACTGGAAGTTATAGTTGCCTTGTGAACCACCGAAGTTGGTATTTCCTTCTAACGAAAAAAAATTGTTCATTTTTCAACCAGTGAAAACTTTTTTTCTCTTCCTTTAGCCAGCATAGTCACACTGATTATTTCTCTTATGATGAGCCGTCAGTGCTAATAGTTACATTACTGGCTTGTCTTCAGCCGTCATAAACAATTGTTTCTGTTTACTAGGGAAAGTACGCAGAATTTTAATTATCAAAACTATGCAAAACTCTTCAAGAGCCATTGCCACCTCTTCAGATTTGTAAGAATAAAACTCCAGATGAGCTTGGGCCGCTCACCTTCATAGAATTCCCTCGTGGGCTTCGTTATGGGCATACAAGTGGACAGAAATAGAAAAATTGTGGTTGGCTCCAACTCACCCGAACTCACTATTATGGTTAAATAAATCCATTAGAACCTCGGAGGGTCTGTTGGGTCCGATACGGTTTAAGAGGAAGATCTGCGAAACACGTGTCTGCAAATTGAGATTCTGGTTTGTCTTTTATCCTAAGTCATGTGGCAAGGCTTGTTAAAGGATCGATATTGACTTTTGGAATTTCTACTTCCAATAGGAGGCACTAGTGTTAAAGTCCTCTTTCTCTCTGAAGAGGCAATCTGCATATTTAATTTCTCATAGGAGCATTGCATGGCCAATAAGTCTCCTTACAACTGGCACGTCAGACATGTCTCTTTTCATGTGTTCACACATGTGGTTTCTTTCCAGGACTAGTGGCATGTAATAAAGGTCTTGAATTGCCTACTAACCAGTTTGTCTTCCAGTCCTCTGTTTTTAGTTTTTGTATGCAGTCCATACATGCAGAGGTTTCATCTGCAGTAATCTGCATCGTTACACAGTTCTGCTGTTTCTTTGTATTTTCTAATATTGTATAATGTTCCTGTGAGGATAACTCCTGTGCTGATACCCTGACTACTAAGCAGCATGTGAGCACGCTGAAAGAGAAAAGCATCTCTCCTGTGTTCCTTGTGAAGGATTATGGCCTGCTGAGAACATTTTCATATTGACCCTGTGAAAAAATAAATGAATAATAAGTATTTGACGTGCTGTGTAGGCATCTACTTTACTGAAATAAACAACCATTGTTTTCATTTGCTGTAACATCCCATAATTGTCATTGCTGTCAGGCCAAAATTATTCATTTGTATGTTTTCTTCAGAAATGACACTTATAACCATCATATACACGTGTGCATAACATAATTACTCCGCCCTTGTTATTACCATAGACATAAGTCATAAACATCCCATATCATTTTAATGATTGGTGTCCGTTCACACAGGACTAATCGACTATTGGCTTTCCGTTGCATCATGAGACTCCTGATATGTGCATTTGCCGCAGATTTCAACCTTCGCATTGTGATACAAAGGGTGATGTCTTGGGTAAAATCCGCAGCATAAATTGATATGCTGCAGGCTTTAGGCCGGGATCACACATGCGAGTAAGTCGTCCGACACTC
>VIAB01002351.1:114900-128228 GCA_009801035.1 Oophaga pumilio
TATGTTATGTGTCGGGATCTTGTAGATCTGGTTGTAGATCTTGTATGTGGGGCTTTGCTCTGTGTTTTCAGTTATGAGCAGTGATTTCTCTTCTTGGTGGATGCATTTGTGCACGGCTTTGTTGGCACAGTGCGGACCCCTGAGAGCTGGAGCTTTGCCTCTGTGATCTATGGCGGGGAGATTGTGCTGACTTGCCCGGTGCGCAGTCGCCCTTATGGGCATGTTTTGAATAAAACATTGTTATTATGGTAATTATCCGCATTCTGCCAACATTACTATTTCCAAAATGACACCTACAGATGAACTCTGTGCTGCTCCTTCTGTCTGGGGGAATAAAAAACAGAAGCTGCAGAGCTGAACATCACTGTTATGTTCCTGTAGTCAGACCTTACACATCTACAGGAGCTTCTCACAAAATTAGAATATCTTCAAAAACTGAATTTATTTCAGTTCTTCAATTCAAAAAGTGAATCTCGTATATTCTATAGAGTCATTACACACAGAGTGATCTATTTCATGTGTTTATTTCTGTTAATGTTGATGATTATGGCTTACAGCCAATGAAAACCCAGAAGTCATTATCTCAGTAAATTAGAATACTTTATAACACCAGCTTGAAAAATGATTTTACAATCTGAAATGTTGTCCTACTGAAATGTATGATCAGTAAATGCCCTCAGTACTTGGTCGGGCTCCTTTTGCATCAATTACTGCATCAATGCGGCGTGGCATGGAGGCGATCAGCATGTGGCACTGCTGAGGGGTTATGGAAGCCCAGGTTGCTTTGATAGCAGCCTTCAGCTCCCTTGGTATCTATTGTAGTGAGACGGCGACATTCAGCATCCCTAGGAATCTAGGGTGGTAAAAAGGTTACATTCAGCATCCCTGTGGATCCAGTATGGTCAAAAAGTCACATTCAGCATCCCTGTGGATCCAGTGTGGTAAAAAAGTCACATTCAGCATCCCTGTGGATCCAGTGTGGTAAAAGGTCACATTCAGCATCCCTGGGGATCTAGGGTGGTAAAAAGGTTACATTCAGCATCCTTGTGGATCCAGTGTGGAAAAAGGGTGAAATTCAGCATCCCTGGTGGTCTAGTGTGGTAAAAGGGTAACATTCAGCCTATCTATTTTGTTAAAAGTGTTAAATTTAGCATCCCTAGTTGTGTTATGGGAAAAAAAAATGATTTCAGTATTCCTCATTTTCTAATATAGTAAAGAGGTTAAATTTAGAATCCGTGGTGATTTAGTATGGTAAAAAAAAGGTTGTATTTAACATTCCTGGTCATCTATTGTGGTAATAGGGGCATATTCAGTTTCCCCGGTGGTCTAGTGTGGTAAAAAGGGCATACTTAGCATCACTCTTGGTCTTGTAGTGAAGCTTATTTTCAGCATCTCTGCTGATCTAGTGTGGTAAAGGGGTTAAATTTAGCATTTCGAGTGGTCTAATGAGGTAAAAAGTTACATGGAGCATCCCTGGTGGTCTAGTGTGGTAAAAGGGTTACATTCACTATCCTTGGTGGTGCAGTTTGGTTAGTTACATGGAGTATCCCTAGTGCTCTAGAGCAATAAAAGGATTATTTTTAGCATCCATATTGGTCTAATGAGAAAAAAAAATACATTCATCCTCCTCTATGGTTCAATGTAGTTAAGAGGTTAAATGCAGCATCTCTAGTGGTATAGTGGGAATGGGTTACATTCAGCATCCTGGTGGTCTGGTGTGATAATGATATTAAGCATCCCTGGTAGTCTACGTGGTAAGTTACACTCAGTAACCCTGGTGGATATCTGTAGTAAAGGGGATATATTTGTCATTGCTATTGGTATAGTGTGGTAAAACATGGTTATATTTAGCATTCCTGGTGTAATGTAGTAAAGAAGTTAAATTTAGCATCCTTAGTGTTTCACTTTGATAAAAGATTACATTGAGTATTCCTAGCGGTGTAATGGAAAAAAATATTCAGTGTCCCTGGTGATGTAATGTAGTAAAGAGATTAAATTTTGCATCCGTGGTGGTATAGTGTGGTACAAGTGTTACCATTAGCATTCCTGATGTTCTATTGTAGTAAAAAGAAACCATTTAGAGTCCCTAGTGACCTAGTGTGGTAAAGGAGTTAAATTAGGCATCTCTGGCAGCACTAAAAATTCAGCTCTGACAAAACGCTAAAGGCAGGGCAGGCCAGAACCTCCAAGGCATAGCGACAGTTCATGCCACGTGTCTAGCTCGGAAGAGACAGTTCTTGCCACGTGTCTAGCTTGGATACCCAATAGTTGTAAGGCACAGAAGAGTCTTCTGGTACTGCAACATTTTATTAGACCGCTCCGCCACGGGAAGGAGAGATGTAAAGTTCTCCTTGTAGCGTTGGCCTCGTAGGGTGACCAACCAGTGATTAGTGTTGGCCAAAATGTATAAGAGGGTTATGGGATAGGCAGCAGAACATAAACTCAGCCATGTGTGCCAGACTGACAACAGCCAACACTTCCCTGTCCCCACTAAGAGGACGACTGTCCATGTTGTCCTCCTCCTCATCCTCCCTCTCCTCCTTGTCTTCAGGCCATCTACGCTGAACAGACCTGATGAAGGTAGAGTGGGTACTACAGTCTATAGCGCAAGCAAACAGCTCCTGTTCCTCCTCCTCATTATCACCCACTCCGCGTTGAGACGATGAGATGAAGCTGGGCTGTGTAGCATCACCCAGTATAGTTTCTTGGTCCCTATCAACTTGCTCCGCCTGCAAAGCCTCCTCTTTAATTGTGAGCAGCGAGCATTTCAGTATATGGAGAATCGGGATGGTGACGCTGATTATGGCTTCATTGCCGCTCATCATTTTAGTGGCGTCCTCAAAGTTTTGGAGAACCGCACATATGCCACCCCGGCAGGGCCGCTACAGTCATGGTACTGGTGCACGGCGGTTCCGAGTGCTGGCATGGTTCGGTAGTGGGTGTGAGCCGGTCTTTTTCAATTGTGAGGGTTTATAACATAAAGGTTTGTGATGCCAGTTAGGATGTTGCAGCAGAGAATAATCAGCATTAGAAAGGGTGATGATCAGTTTGTATCATTTACTGCAGCTCTGCAAACAGTCCCACAAGCTTCCATATAATAACATACAGGGTGTTGTTCAGACCTGCCTTCCTGCTGCCATTTATGCTGCTGGAAAACTATTCTTGAGATCCTCAGGAGTCCAAGATAAAGTTATTTGATCAGTGATCACTTCCAGCCAGCAGGCAAAGTGAATCCAATCACAACACTTTTTTCTTACAACAGTGTCCTTGATTCCTTGCAGTTGCTGAACTCCTGGGCAATAAGCACTCTTCTACTAGTTATATGATAACTGAGCAGACTCACAGTTTAGCACAGACAGACTCTGGAAGTTTCTGGAAGTTTCTGTACTGCAGGGACTGGTACCCTGACTTATGCAGCTGTCCTTGCAGAGAGCATGCTGCATCTCTCTACATGCAGGACCTCCATGATGCTAGTCCTTCTTCCTCAAAACTACAACAACTCAAACCCTTCCCCTCCTCTGAGGGATCTGCACACTTCCTGGTTCAGGCAAAGGTGTACAATCTGCCAGTAAGGGATCGGGTAAAATGTGTGCAATTATAACAGCAGAGTACTTAGCTCTCACCATAGCTGGTAATACAGATAAAAGTATTAACTGACATACTGCTACGGGCATGGTGTAGCTAGTATCCAACTGCTGCCTTATGCTGCTTACAAAGCCTTGCCAACATATGTAACGTTGACTTCCAAAGTGTGGCGATATCACACACCAGTTGGTGAGCTGGAAGTTGCAAACACTGCTGCAGCACTGTCAGGCGGCAGCAGCTGTAGCTGACTTGTGGAAATAGGAACACACATGTCGTACTTTCATAAGTAGGTCAGGCAGCAGATCTGTGTAGGTCTTGAGAAACCGCTGTAACACTAAGTTGAGCACGTGGGCCAGTCAGGTTACGTGTGCGCGGTTGCCAAGCTTCAGAGCCGCCACCAGGTTATGGCCATTGTGACACACGATCATGCCTGGTTGTAGGTTCAGGGTTTAAAGGCACTGATCAGTCTGGTCTGTTAGACGTTTCAACAACTCCGTGGCGGTGTGCAGTTTGTTATCTAAGCAGATTAGCTTCAGCACAGCTTCTTGCTGCTTGGCCGAGGCAGTACCTCAGTGCTCCCAGCTTACGACTTATCTTGACGTTTCTGAGATAGAGGATGAAGAGGTGCAGGAACTGCCATACAAGGTGGGGGCAACCCTGATTGAACCAGGGCCTGCAATCCTCAGTGCCGGTAGCACGTGTTCCATCACAGGGTCCAACTGAGTCCCGCCATCCACAATGTTCACCCAGTGTGCCATCTGGAAAATGTAGCTTCCCTGGCCACAAGCACTTGTCCAGGTGTCCGTGGTTAAGTGGACCTTCCCAGTAACAGCATTGGTCAGGGCATAGTTGGCATTATGAGACATGTGCTTGTGTAAGGGATGACAAACTGGGAGAAATAGTGGCGGCTGGGGACTGAGTACTGAGGGACGGAAAGCGCCATGAGGTTGGGGAAATCTTCCATCTCCACAAGCCTACATGACATTTGCAGGGCAAGCAGTCCGTAAATATGGCCATTTAATATCATGGCCTGTGAGTGGGTGGTTGCATATTTACACTTGCGTTCCAAGGACAGTGGTAGGGACCACTGAACGCTGCGCTGGGACAAAGACGTGGACATGGCTGCTGATGGTGGTTGCAAGTGTGCAACGTCATGTGCAGGTTGGGAGGCATCTTTGCCTACATCATGGACAAGGTATTGGCATGCATGTAGAACAGGGGAAGAGGCAGTAGTGTCAACTGCAGACACTGTTTCTGGACCCTCACTTTTGGCCCAAGTAGTTGGGTGCTTTGCTTGCATGTGCCTGAGCATACTGTTGGTGGTCAGGTTGGTAGTTGTGCTGCCCCTGCTGATGCTGGCATGGAAGATCTTGCAAATGGCCTTTTTTGGGTTAGCAGGACTGTCTTTAAAAAGCTCCAGACTTGGAAACATCTAATTCTTGGCTTGGCAACTTCACCCCTATTGGTGCTCTGGGGAACAATTGCCCCCCTTGTGTCTCTGGCCACCCCACTGCCTCTTCCTGCCTGCTGTGGTACTGTGGATCTCTCCCCCCGTGCTCTGCTTTCATCGCTCTGCATGTAACCTTCCCAGGTTGGGTCAGTGACTTAATCGTACACCACCTCGTCTTCAACTTCTGTACCCTGGTCCTCCTCTTGACTTGCTGACGTAACACCACTTGTTGGCAATTGTGTCTCATCATTTTCTACCTCTTGTGACTGTAATTGCATTTTTCCACTGTCGTCCTCTTGTGAATGTTGCTGCTCTTTATTTGGGCATCGCTTCATGTGATCTCCTCATGTCCTGCTTGAAACGGGCAGGGCAAGAGGACAGAATCTATAAATGGAAATGTGAACAGCTCTTCGGAGTGTTCAAGTGTGGGATCACTTGCCTCCAGGCTCTAGGCATGGTGGGAGGAAGGAGTTTCAGGGTGAGGATTATATGGTCAAGAATCACAGCTGAGACTAAACTGTGTGGAACACAGGATGGTGCTGGCAAAGTGACTGGAAGCATTATGTGCTAGCCATCCAACAACCTTTTCACACCAGTCTGGCTTCAAGAGTGGTGTTCCATGACCCCTACAATGTAGGACAGGAAGCTAGATTGACATGATGTATGTGTATGTTTTACTCCCGCAGCAGGAACAGTTTCACCTTGCCCATGGCCTCGGCCTCTGCGCTCACCATCAGCATCAAGACCACTTCCCCATACCTTACCATGCGCCTTTCCATTTTAAATTACTTATGATACTTCTCTGTTGAGAAAACTTTGCAGTCTTGCTATCACAGGAAAATTAGCCCACCTCAGATGGACTTCTTACAGTGCAGTATCAATATAGTGATGCTCTTTCTAACCAAACATTTTTTTTATTTTGATGCACAACTGCAACATGATAAATGCCTTTTAAAATTTGACTGTTGGAAAACATTTGCAGTATTACAATAGCAGGAAAGTTTGCCCACTGCACATGGACTTCTTACACTGCAGTAGCTATATAGCAATGCTATTTCTAACCAAGAAAGCTTTTTTGTTGTTTTTAGATACAGCTGGAGCACGATAAATGCCATATAAAATTTCACTGCTGAAAATATTTGCAGTATTACAATCGCAGGAAAATTTGCCCACTTCAGATGGACCTCTTAAACTGCGGTAGCTATATATCAATGCTATTTCTAACCAAACAAGTTTTGTTTTTGTTTGTTTTTTTTATGCACAATTTGAGCACAATAAATACCATAAAAAATTTAATTGCTGAAAAAATTGCAGTATTACAAATTCAGGAAAATTGTTCCATCTCAGATGGACTACTTACACTCCAGTATCAATATAGTGACGTTATTTCTAACCAAACAGGTATTTTTTTTGTTTTGAGGCACAACTGGAGCATAATAAATGCTGTATATTATTTCAATGCTGAAAAAACTTTGCAGTACTGCAATCGCAAGAAAATTTGCACACGTCAGATGGACTGGTTACACTGCAAGGCTATGAGATCCAACCAAGTCTGTGTGTATGCTTTTGACGCACAACTGGCACAGTAAAAATGGTGTGTAATATTTCCCTGCTCAGAACAATTTGCAGGATTAAGAACAAAAAGAATATTATTAGCGCTGAGAAGGGGTTTTGGTATGAGTTGCCGGCTGTAGCATAAAGTGTGTGCAATCCTCCCTATCCTGTCCTAAACGATCCCTTCAGCACAATCTCTCCCTACCAACAGCAGTATTTCTATTGATTATCACTAGCCCTAAGAAAGACTTTTGTTGTTGTATTTTTGTTGATGATATTTCAATCATCCCATGAATAAACTCTCTGCAGTACTTTTATGTTCATTATTAGCGCCGTGCTGCAAAATGCCGCCAATTGTACGCCGGGTGCCGGCTGGTTATGTGCATTATGTATGAATCCTGCCCGCATTATACACCTCTTTATGTATCTGGGCTGCGCCTGCCATACATTACACAGGGCTCCAGGCTACACATCACCTCCAGGGCATCGGTTGATGGTGTAATATATACTGTACCCTCCCCTAATTAATAAGGTCGAACAGTGTGGATTCTCGACTGCCTGTGCCTTCTGGGAACTCTTTACCCGCCCTTCTATCTACAATTTAATGATCATTTCCCCTAAAATTAGAAAATTCCTCAAGTCACCCCCTGAGATATAGTATCTTCTAAGGCATCTAATTTCCTAGGAAATCTGGGTGACATTTAATATGGCTGCCATTAAGTTTCTGCATGTGTTAACTCCTTCACGACAGGGTTATTTTCCATTTTTTTTTCTCATTTTTTCTTCCTTTTCTTTCAAAAGCCATAACTTTTTTTTATTTTTCTTGTTTTTAATTTTTTTCTCATTACGCTGTTTAATTTAATTAACGTATAGATTTATCAGAATTTAACAAATGCAGCAGTATCAAATATGTGTATTTATATATTTTTTATTGCATTATTTTAGTTAGGAGGGTGATTTGAACTTTGGTATTTTTTCATATTTTTAAAAACACTTTTTATGACATTTTATTGTATTTAATAGTCCCCTTAGGGGACCTGAAGCTGCAATCATCTGATCACTTTTACTTTTCATCCAAGTTTTTCGGAAAACAAACATACTGCTTGAAAAATAGGAAGTCCAGTTTTTATATTTTTTCCACATGGTGATTTTTCATTTTTGCACTTACGTTTTTCGTCTTCTTTTTCTTCCTAGAGCTATAATTTTTTTTCAGTAGACATACGTGGATTTTTTTTTTTGTGGGATGAGTTGTCGTTTTTTTTTTTCACTTTACCATTCGATAAACTGGAAAGTTGGAAAATTTAAAATTAGGCAAAAAAAAAACAAAGCAATTCCCCAACTGTTTTTTGGGTTTTGTCAATGAGAAATTTTTCTATATAATCAATGCGCTTTAAGAAATACAATTAGTCTGAAGCCAAGAAATAAAGTGTCCTATCATTATACATCTGACCTGAATGCGGTCCTACGCTCCTGCTCACTTAATCGTCTACAGAAATGAAAACTTTTCTTAAGAAACTCTTGGCCGGATTGCAGAACAGATTGTATAATAGTGAAGAACCCGATCTCCTCCGTTAGAGCGCAGAAATGTAAAATATTACCAGAATCTATCGTTCCACTAACAGAAGCCCAGATCGCTGCTCCTGATTGTACCCGGACATAAGTGGACGCCCAGACTTATGAATTTATTCCTTTCAGAACTTTATTTACTGATTATATAGATAAGAGAAATGTGATTTCAATTTAAATGGCGGATTTACCTGAGGGAAGGCTGAATATGAGCTACACACCGGCTACGGAAATGCAAAGAAGATGTAAATTTATAGAGTGATCCCATAGTGAGAGGCCATATCTGAGTTATGGGGACTGACATTTATCTAAGTTTTCATTCACTTCTTTTTTTTTCCTGTAGGGAGGAGTCCGGACAAGAAAAACCTTTGGTATAAATTATATAGTTTTCCTAACATAACAGGTATGGATGTGATAGCTGAAGTTGCAGAGCTGGCTGGCATAATGATGGCTGATGTAGCTGAGCTGGTCCGGTGATGACTGATGTTGTGCAGCTGGAACAGTGATAACTGATGTAGCTGAGCTGGAACAGTGATAACTGATGTTGCACAGCTGGAACAAGAATAACTGATGCAACCGATGTAGCAGAGCTGCAACAGTAATAACTGATGTAGCAGAGCTGGAACATTGATAACTGATGTTGCACAGCTGCATCCGTGATAACTGATGTTGCACAGAGGAAACAAGGATAACTGATGTAGCAGAGCTGGATCATTGATAACTGATGTAGCAGAGCTCTAACAGCGATAACTTATGTAGCAGAGCTGGATCATTGATAACTGATGTAGCAGAGCTCTAACAGCGATAACTTATGTAGAAGAGCTGGAACAGTGATAACTGATGTAGCACACCTGGAACAGCGATAACTGATGTTGCAAAGCTGGAACAGTAAAAACTGATGTAGCAGAGCTGGAACCAATGGTTATAGTGAGTGATGGCTAAAGTAATAGAGCTGGTATAGTGTATGATAGCTGTAGATAAACATTTACATCCAAACATTAGATCTGTAGCAGACACAATTCTGTCATTGTTTTTTTGGATTTTGCTTTTACAGGATTCATTCATTATTATTTAATCCACTTAAGAGACTTGAACCTGTGATCATCTAATCACATATACTATACACTGGAGCATCTAGGTGGGGCAGATGGGGCATGTGTCCTACATGTAGCTGGCAGGGGGTCACCCAGTAGCATAGCTATGTGGGGGGCAGTGGGGGCAGTCACCCTGGGCCCCGCACTCTGAGGGGGCCCACCCGGAGCTACGCTACTGTAATTGTATCGGAGTGCACATCGCGCCAACACAGTTACATTCAGCAGCAGAGCAGGGAGAATCGATCTCCCTGCTCTGCCACCTGGCCGCTACGTCAGAAAGCTTGGTCTCAGTCGCAGGTCATGGGTCTTGCAACATGATAATGACCTAAAACACACAGCTAAAAACAACCAAGAATGGTTAAGAGGAAAACATTGGACTATTCTGAAGTGGCTTCTATGTGCCCTGACCTAAATCCTATTGAGCATCTTTGGAAAGAGCTGAAACATGGCGTCTGGAAAAGGCAACCTTCACACATGAGACAACTGGAGCAGTTTACTCTTGAGGAGTCGAGAGGCGCAGAAGTCTCACTGACGGTTACAGGAATCGTTTGACTGCAGTGATTGCCTCAAAAGGTTGTGCAACAAAATATTAAGTTAAGGCGACCATCATTTCTGTCCAGGCCTATTTCATGAGTTTTATTTTTTATAAATTCTGTGGAAGCTGAAAAGCAATGTCTGACTTTCATTGGTTCATTTTCATAGATTTTTGATTTATTATTACTTTTGTCAGATTCAAGTTATTTCTGTCACCATTGTGGGTTTTCCTGTTGTTAACAGAGGGGTACCAACAATTTTGACCACGTGTGTAGATGAAACTGCATATAAGCTTATACTGTGTATATCACGGGACCAATAGACTATATAGGGCATGTCACAAATATCCTAAAATAAAAATAAATTTATTGCAAAAAATGAATGAAGGTAGTAAAAATAATAAGGGTATTTAGTAAACATCATTTTGATCAAAAGAATGTACAAGCCATCCCGCCACGTCAAGGCAACCCTTGTGGGACAGTCCTAACTCTTGTATTAAAAACCTTTCCACTTGTCAAGTGACATAAATGTGAACAAGGGCACGTTAACGGGGCGCTTCTACTTCTAAAAGGGGCAGTGTCACAGTGGCAGTGACCCGGTCCTTGGCCCTGGGCGTCCAATAAAAGGGGATATTTACAAGGGATAATTTAGTTTATAGTAAAGTGTTAATGACACCACTTGTGGTTCTCGACAATAAAAGATGTTAGCTGACGCTGCAGTGCTGATCCTCTGGGACAGTTGGTGATGCAGCAGAGTTGGTAAAGCTCCCCACAAGTGGAGCTAAGTCCCAGGGCAGATGTAATATAAAGTGGATGGTAATGATGTAGTATTTGGCAAGGGATGTAGCAGTGCTGAGTGGGTGTTGTAGGAAGAACTTGAGAAGACACTGCAACCTGGTCCCTCTACTATTGGTTCGGGTCCCACGGATGGACTACTCACTATCCGTGTCCCTAGAACCTCTTCTATCCTTCCAGAAGCTTTTTTCTGCCTCATGCTTAACTCTAACTTTCTCCTTCTGGGGACAAGCTCCTCATAGCTTGAGCTCCCCTCACACTTTCTGCACTGCTCTTTCCTGCTCTCTAAGCTTCACTCCTCTCCTTCTACTTTCTCCACCCACTTCCCAACACCCTTTCCCACCCAGCCTGGGATGAGACCATCCACCCGTAGGGTACGTCCAGGGTGCCCAGCTGCTATAGTCTGTGTTGGGTGCAGGTGTTAGAGTCCTGGGTGGTGCTCCCTCCTTACCTGAGAGTGGGGTATCACACCTCTGGATGATGTGCAATACCTATGTGGTGACTGAACCCTCAGGGGCGCCACAAAAGCACAATCTATTATATGGCACAAGAGCAAATACCGTAGATACAACTAACATCAGCATCGTGGATCCACAAATCCATAAATAGATCCACAGAGGATCCGATAACAGTGATGGGAAAGGACATAGTTAGAATCAATCAGGCTCCCTAATATTACATAGTACAAAGGTGAGAAGAAGTCCCCAAACAGTCCTGAGGTAGCATGGACTGAGAAATAATAAGCACACTCATCCCGTTTTCATTGTATAGTAAAAGCCCTATTTAAAATGTCACCATATGATACACAGCCTGCCGCGTAAAAAAAAAACAACTTATACTCCCCGAATCCTGTTCCCCGTCTACCGCAACCTCTGCCTCCTCTTTTGACTTGTAACGCAGTGGATGCATTCCTCCTACATGTGAGCATACTTAGTTGTAAAACCCTGGATGAGTGTTAAGGAGTAAAACGCTTAGGCTAAGTTCACACTGGGCTTTTTTTTGCAGCTTTTTTAATATTTTTTTATATGTATAGTGCAATGTACTGTATACATATATTGTATTGTGTAGATAGGGAAAGTGTAGTACTTAAGTTAGCCACTAGAAGGGGGCATATTAGAATACAACAGAATAAGATAGATTAATAGGAACTAGTTAACATAGGAGGGGCCAACTGTGAGTAAGCCAGGAAGATTTCCTGATTTTTGTTAGCAGGGCCTGAGAGCCAGGACAGGGCAGTTGGCAACGCAACATTCAGGCCAGTAGCCAAGTCATCCAGGGCTGAAGATCACACGAGTGGAAGAATGCAGGGAAGCTTCAATATGTGGCAGCTAACTACATGGGCAGATGCCCTCAAGTCTGGGGTGAAACGGACAGGGGAACTCCTGTAGTTAGGCTGGCCGGAAGGAACGCTGCTGTACCGGACGAGCCGGTGCGACTCTGGGACATTCTGGAAGAAGTGAGGGAAAGCACAGGGAAAGGAAAGGATGTACTCTGTGATGAACCCTGTGTTATGTCTGTGACTGGGCTGGACATACTGAGAATGGAACCAAGTAAAATCATTTATCTTAAGTTGGAACTGGACTCTGTCTCTCTTTGTGTGAAGCCGCATGAAGGAAATCCTCAGCAGATCTGGGAGGACCCTGATGGAACAGAAAGCGGGAAAAAAGGTACGCTACAAAGGGGACATTGTGTATACATAACAGAGGGCCAGGGCGTGCATAAACAGCAATCATTGCGGGCCAAGGATGCCGCCCTGGACTCTCTTACAGTATCCCTCATTGAACTGTGCAACATCTGGTCCTGGCAAACCAGCAACATGGCGAAGAGCCCTCACAGCACAAGTCCACACACCCAGCCAGGACCTCCACTTTCATGTAACGTGCCATGGCCCCCCACACAAGTGCCTCACCCACAGCTACCACCCGACGCCACACTACACGTGCTGTAGCTAAGCCCCTGCTATAAGAGTTCAGATTTCCATCTGTAGCCTGAGGTACGTTACCATATGTAAATCGTTCCCGGAATTAAAACATCAAATGACAATCAGTAAAATACAGGATGGAGACGTGTGAACAAGAGAAGATGGTGTATCCCTCTTCCTCCGCCAGTCTCCCTTGTATATCACAGTAACAGAAAGTGGGAAATGATAAAAAGGGGGAATCTTAAAACATATCCTATAAGCATTACCGATATTGACTCACCGTATTCGAGACAAGTTTAAATAAACAGCTGCCATTTTCCACATGAGCAGAACAGTCTGTTCTCCGGATTTTTTTTTGCCTGGTTCAGCCTAATATTGTGCCCTTGGCTAACACTAGATATAATGTGTATATTGTGTTTGTTACAAAGTCCTACTCCCACCCGAACGTCCCCCTTACTGACTTTCTGCCTTCATTCAGCAGAATGTACAGGGAAATTCATTGTATCAGGTCTTTTCGGTCAGATAGCCTTTGAAGTGTTGGCTCAATTAAGTTTTTTTTTTTTCAAGGGCAAATTCAAAAATTCTAAGGCCCCATAGGAAAACTCAGCATAGGGACCACTCCCTAATGACAGACATCATATTGCCCACCATATTTCTGCTGCTTCTCTTCACACACATAATATCAAATTATAACATTTTAGCTGCATATACAGTGACTTTCAAAAGTATTTACCCCCATTCGCTTTTTACCTATTTTTCTACATAGCAACCAGTGTTTAAATATTCTTGTAATCTGATTTGTGTGTGATGCATCAGCACTAAATAGTCTA
>VIAB01002352.1:105318-116371 GCA_009801035.1 Oophaga pumilio
GGGCCCATAAAAACCTGGAGCCGGCCCTGCTTATCAGTCCGGTGACGTCAGAAGTAGGATTTTTGGATGCAAGTGGTGGCGTCCTGGATCCTAGCAGCGGCGATGACTACTCGTTCACTGCGGGTCACCCGGCTCTCCTGCCAGTGCGGGCATGGGTCTATGTCCTGACCACGACCCCTGTCACTCACATTCAGCGGTATCCAAGGTGTCAGCGGACACGAGGCGAGTCTTTGTTGGCGGTCTCTGGACGTGGATCTAAGGCCTCTCAGACTTAGGCCTGCTCCGTCCCGATACTCAGTGGTTGAAGCGCTGACAGTCCTCCTGCGTGCTGCACGTTCCCGCTAAGACTGACAGGTTTCCCGCACGCCGTGGCTTTTAAAGCTTAGCCACACCTGCTATCACTGGGTACAAAGGTCGGTCCCTGGCCTTAAGCTTTCCCCCGTGCAACCTAGGTGACAGCACTGACAGTTCCGGATCCATCACGGAGAAGGTGCGCCTGACTCGTTTCTTCTCCTTACACACATAGCAAGGACCAGCCTCCAACAGCCACTGGTGACGCGATCACGTGGCGTTGATGGATTGCTGTAACAGGAGACCCTGACTTTTACTATATGCAATATATACTATATAGTACAAGCGATCAGATAATGACATATTCAAATCCCTTAATAAATACCGTAAAAAGTAAAAAAAAAAAACATAAAGTTTTAATCATCCTCTTTCTTCCCCATTAAAATAAAGATAATAAAAAGTACATATATGTATTTTCATGGCGTCCGGGAAAGTCCGATTTATCAAAATATAATTACCCTATCAGTAAACAAAAAAATAGAAAATGCCAAAATTGCAATTTTTGGGTTCCTGAAACACTGCAAAAATGCTGTAAGAATCAATGAAAATGTTACACCTATACCAAAATGGTATCTATAAAAACATTGTCTCATCCTGCAAAAAAATAAGCCCTAACACAGCTCCATCAACCAAAAATGAAAATGTTATGCGTCTCGGAAAATGGTGGCACAATTCAAAAAATTTTTTTTGTAGAAGTTTCTGATTTTTTTTTCCAATACTTAAATAATAATAAAAACAGTTTGGTATTCTTGGAATCATACTGATGAGGAAAATCATTATATTGCCTGATCATTTTTGCCACACAATGTTTGCTGTAAAAACAATTCTTAAAAAACAACGTAAGAATTGTGTTTTTTTTCGCAATTTTATCCCTCTTGAACAGTATCATTTAAAAATACATCTCGTCCTGCAAGAAAAACAACCCTCAGACGTTTACGTGGACGGAAAAATAAAAAAGCTATGGCTTTTGGAAGAAGGGGAGGAAAACATAAAAGTGCAAAATGGAAATTGGCCATGTCGGGAAGGGGTTAAATGTTTTCCCATAGGCTTTTCTATAGGATAGAAAAATTCAAGGAAAAAAAGTTCTATTTTTTCTTTCCCTTTAATTCTTTTATGATTCTTTTTGAAAACCTTAAAAACCTCCAACAAAATATTTGCATTTTCATGTATCACTCTGATCAATTTCCGGGACTCAAAAGATGAAGGACGCTTGTCACGCTGAAGAAAAAAGCCTTGGCATCCATGTCCTACCATGAGCAAAGGAATAAAAACAGCTCTCATACAGTTTGGATGCTGGAAGCGCCGAGTTGCCGGCACTGGATGCTGTCCCTCCTTGAGAAATGACCCCTTCCAAATCCACAGTTTCAGTTTCTTTCTTTTTCCCCCCTATTTGAAGTAAATGGGTGTTAACCGTCTGGTAATAGATCAAAGAACTGTCTCATTTGCTTGCTAAACTTAGTTCTACCGGAGCCCAGGGGATAACATTTCCATAGATATTTGAAAAAAACTTTGGCTGGCTGAAGTGGAAACCTGAGGATTATTACAGAGTGAGCTTTGGAAGCAAGGTGGTCTGTTTTGCAGCAGTCCGCTGTCTAGCCCTTTGCTTTGCTATTTTTATGTGTGGTATTTCTCTGTCTACTTGCAGAACCGTTAAGACATGACACAGCTCAAACAAAGGAACCGCTTTGCTTACAAGTATGCTAGTAACACCTTCTCTCCTTTTACACGGGCCGGGGGTTTTGGAAAGCAGCCAGTGAGGCCTTTTAATACCTCAAGCCTACAGTATGATATTAACAATTGCAGAGACGCGATGGAAGATATAACATGCAATGTTATGACTTATACGTCAAGTCTAGAAATGGGTCAGACATTTTTTCAGATGGCAAAATGAAAGTCATAACATATGTTACTAACACCATTAAATGACATCGGCAATAACAGTAATGATCATGTTCATGAGGCAAGAACTGAAGCACAGCGTTGCTTACTACTGAAATTGTGTAATTAATAGTCCAACCGTCTCCAATGTTGTATGTACCATCCAAACAGACCATTGTGAGAGTTGGGGGCGCAATCAGACGGCCGTAATACACGACGATGATCACATTGCAGTGCACGGACTGATCGGCTGCTCTCCTGACCCGAGAGTGACAGCTGCATAGAAATACATGAAGCTGTCATGCTTGGGTCAAGAAATCTGCCAGCTAGTCCGAGGATTGTGTTGCGATAGTCGTTTGTTATACGGCCATCTGACTGTGCCCTTATAGGGTCCTTTCTGTGAGGAGTCATAGTTGTGATTAGTCCCATTTATGATTCTATTAGGTGCCGTAAACCTATGCGGGACGCTCCTCTCCCAATAAACTGCATTATTATCAAATAAAGTTGACCAAATTTGTTTTGGAATCGATTTATCTGAAAAACCGAATGAATTTGGCATGAATTGAAAATGTTCTAAAGCCAGCAATTTTCCAGAACAGATAGGTATGACATTCTGAGGCAGGTACCACTGGAGGAATTGACCCCAGGGGACCACCCTACCGGTATATGCAAATACCTGTTAGCTGTTATCCCTGTTATAGGGGAGCATCGACTGTAAAACACAGGCGGTTCCTGCACATCTACTGTGCGCACACCATAACTGGGATGTACAATTATGGTAGTTTGCATTAAAGGGTTCTTTGATGAAAACAAGTTATCACCGAGGTGACACAGTGATCACCAGTGACATTGTAGTATATACAGAGTTCCTGTGAATATAGTATACAGGTAACACAGTGATCAACAGTGCCATTATACACAGGAGCTCTGTATATAATCTATAGTGAAAGTGTGCATTTAATACAGTGACTCACCAGTGACATTATACATAGGAGCTCTGTATATATTTTACACTCTATAGTGTCGGTGTACAGGTAACACACTGACTCACCAGTGATGTCTGTAGTTGAAGTAATTCATCTTCACTTTTCTTCTTCATCCAGTGCAGACCATCATCACTTTTTCCAGCCAGGATTCATCTTTGCAGAACATAAGACACAGTTACCTATAGCTGATCGCTTCCAGAGCACTTTCCCCACCTTTTTCCCCAACTTCTACACTACGTCAGATGAAGAAAAAAAGTGACGTAGTGCCACCCTGCACTGTAACAGGACTTCCCTTTTTGATCCCCCCATGGAAGACAGTATCCTCAATTAATTATGTCCCCACTTGCCACCAAAAACCAATGTATGCTTCTCATCCTGACTCCATACAGTAATTATGTCACCCCAGATCCTGGGCCCCTTTATTTAATGTCCCCATCCTGGGTCCCTTTAGGTTGCCCCCATCCTGGAGACCTACAGTACAGACAAAAAGTTTGGACACACCTTCTCATTCAAAGATTTTTCTGTATTTTCATGGCTATGAAAATTGTATAATCACACTGAAGGCATCAAAACTATGAATTAACACATGTGGAATTATACATTACACTTTACAAAAAAGTGTGAAACAACTGAAAATATGTCTTATATTCTAGGTTCTTCAAAGTAGCCACCTTTTGCTTTGATTACTGCTTTGCATGCAGAAAAGGTGAACGGATGGACTCTACATGCCTAGTACCCAACGTGAAGCATGTAGGAGGAGGTGTGATGGTGTGGGGGTGCTTTGCTGGTGACACTGTTGGGGATTTATTCAAAATTGAAGGCATAGTAAACCAGAATGGCTACTACAGCATCCTGCAGCAGCATGCTATTCTATCCGGTTTGCGTTTAGTTGGACCATCATTTATTTTTCAACAGGATAATGACCCCAAACACACCTCCAGACTGTCTAAGGGCTATTTGACGAAGAAGGAGAGTGTTGGGGTGCTACGCCAGATGACCTGGCCTCCACAGTCACCAGACCTGAACCCAATCGAGATGGTTTGGGATGAGCTGGACCGCTCACCGCTTCAATTTTGAATAAATCCCCAACAGTGTCACCAGCAAAGCACCCCCACACCATCACACCACCTCCTCCATGCTTCACGGTGGGAACCAGGCATGTAGAGTCCATCCGTTCACCTTTTCTGCGTGCAAAGCAGTAATCAAAGCAAAAGGTGGCTACTTTGAAGAACCTAGAATAGAAGACATATTTTCAGTTGTTTCACACTTTTTTGTAAAGTGTAATGTGTAATTCCACATGTGTTAATTCATAGTTTTGATGCCTTCAGTGTGAATGTACAATTTTCATGGTCATGAAAATACAGAAAAATCTTTGAATGAAAAGGTGTGTCCAAACTTTTGGTCTATACTGTATGTCCACTTTAGTAAGGTCCCCATCCTGGACTCCTTCCAGTAATAATGTCCTCATCCTGGGCCCTTTTATTTAATAATGTCCCCATCCTGGGCCCCTTTATTTAATAATGGCCCCATCCTGGGTCCCTATGTTGCCCCATCCTGGGCCCCTATTTTGCCCCTATCCTAGGCCCCTAAGTCAGCTTTTATGTCCACTACCCTGCCCAATCACAGAGGGAAAAAATAAAAAAATTCTTCTCATCTTCCTGTGCTCAACGGTGTCTTCTTATGGCTTCTTATTCAGCATGGTCGTTAAAATGTAAGCCTACTGCAGCTCTGACAGGGCCCTATGCTCTGTGACAGGCTGCGGCTTGACGTCCCATAGCAGTAACATTAAAAGGCCGCCGGCCTATCAAAGGCTGCATACGTCAGACTGCGGGTGACCTCTAATAGACTGGCGGCCATTTACCGTCACTGCTATGTGACATTGACGCACGGCCTGTCACAGAGCAGAGCGTCCTGTCACAGCTGCAGCTGGTGTTCATCTTGAAGTGCGTCTTTGTCAGGGTCAGCTCCAGGTTTTTGTTGTCTCCTGGAGAAAGAGTCTCAGTGGGCCCCTTTAACACATACCATGATTCATGATGCACAGATAAGAAATATAGGTATAGTACAATGCCAAAGATTTCAATTACTTCTTTCATTACACGTAAGTGATATCTATTGTAAATTCTAAAATAGCTTAGATATCGGCAAATCCTCGCAGCGCACAGCAACCAGCGTGACTGCAGACTTATCATTTTAGACCGGACAGTATAGTTCTCCATACAGTATTATGAGCACCACATAGTTTTCCATATAGTATTATGGGCACCATATAGTTCTCCAAACAGTATTATGGGCACCACATAGTCCTCCATACGGTATTATGGGCACGACATAGTCCTTCATACAGTATTATGTGCACCAAAGAGTCCTCCAAACAGTATTATGGGCACCACATAGTCCTCCATACAGTATTATGGGCACCACATAGTCCTCCATACAGTATTATGGGCACCACATAGTCCTCCATACAAAATTATGTGCACCACATAGTCCTCAATACAGTATTATGGGCACCACATATTCCTTTATTTTATAACCAATATTGCCTGTTATGTAATATAAACATAGAGTATTAAAATAGCATAAAAATTAAGCCCACGTAACACAAAAAAAAGCATTTTTTGAATATCCGAATAAGAAAAAATGTTACAGCTCTCTAATGCAAGAAAAATTGTGACGCACAGAGGAATAGCCTGCTCTTCAACTAGTTAAAACGAAGACATCCTTAGTAATGTCAAAGTGACCTCAATGTACTGTATATGTCTTTAGGTAAATAATAATATACAGTATGGTAAATAGTAACTAGTGGTAGCAAACTGTTATGATTTGGTAGCTGAGGAGAGCAGGCAAAAACGGCAATACACCAGAGAGGTTGGAATCTACTGGATTGCAGTACCCTGACTAACCACCACAACTAAAGGCAGCCGTGGAGCGTTCCTACGTTGCTCCTAGACGCCTCGTCACAGCCTGAGAGGTTAACTACACCTAAAGATAGAAAGAGGAAAGCTATCTGCCCCGGAGCAGATCCCCAAAGAACATAGGAAGCCCCCAAACATGTAATGGCGGTTAGACAAGAGGAAATACAGACACAGACAGAAAATAGTATGAGCAAAAGTTGGGGCCCAATCTACCTGGACAGAAAAGGATAGGAAGGACACTTACTGCAATCCAAAAAAACCCTAAAAAATACCAACTCTACTAATTGCAAAAACACCTGAGATCACACGACCTCTACCACCTAAATTAGTTCTCTGGTGTCACAAAACTAAGCCGCAGCCACTGAAAAAACTGGAAAAGGCAAATGAACAAATAACAGTGGCTCAGATAAACTGAGAGGAGCACAAGCCCCCGGAGGGGACCTGGCTGACCTCCACAGAAGTGCAGGGAACAATGCAAAAAGCAAGCACAAAAATAAAAGCAGAAAATATCTTATCTGATAGCAGAAGATGCAGGCAAGACTCAGCAAGCTTCCAAGTGAACCAGGAATCACAGTTGAGACAAGAACAATTGATCACCGGCAACCATGATGGGAGGGAACCTCCCTTATATAAGACCAGTCTGTAACTCCTGATTGCCAATCCTCATTGAATGGTTCAGTACTGTTTGTAACCACCAGAGGGAGCTTCTGCTCAGAATTCATTTCTAACACATTCACAACAGCAAACAGCATGTTTACTAAAACAATGCACTGGCTTTTTAAAATTAAAAATATGAATTAGTTCAAAATAACCAGTTAAGGACCAGGCGACTAAACCCCTTTCTTCATCAGACACGTTTGTACCTGTATGTACTTTTTCCATGGGGAGTCCGACTGTGTCTGAAAGTCAATTTCCCGCTCCTACAGCTGCATGATGTTGTGCAGCTGCTCTAACCATATAGAATGCGAAGAGCCCAGGTGTTTATCATCCACAAGCAGTCCAAAAAAAATTGATACTCATTTTTATAGAAAAAAAAAATTAAATATACATTTTTATTGACTAATATGCCTACCAGAGGCAATGGACAACTGTGGCCTGCGGCTGCTACTGGCTGGTTGGCTGATGCTGACAATGCTGCTGTTGCTGCTACTTGCTCTACAGCCTCCCACATTCTTACTTGCAATGATGTGACACTAGTGGTTTTTTTACATTACCTCGTCTATTGCCCCTCTTTTACCAGGCTTTTTAAATGACACACCACTGATCGGGCATTGGTTATTGAGTACCATTCCACACTAAATTGTCACAGACTGAACTAGAATAAATGGTTGGTTTGATGCAGAACTTACAGAGAAGAGATGGATAAGAGCTTCTGTCAGCTGTGCAAGTCAATCTGTCTGCTCTTGCACGACACTCATTTTTGACATCTCTATAATGTGTGATTTTGCCGCACCCAATATTGCAGCATTTTTTAACATCATTTAAGCACTACAGATATCACCATTAATTCTTCTTCAGTCTGTGGCAGTCTAGTGAGGAACTAATTTTTGCAGTGTCTGCACACCCAATATTGCTTTCTCTGTGTCTATCTCAAGTTATTCACTTCTTACAAAATCCTTACAATATGTACTGTGCCTCTCTGACTGAGCTCTGATGTCCTCTCTCCTATCCAAATTTCCCACAAAATGGAGCAGCATCTATTCTAGTGGTTATTATAAGTCATTAGTGACTTCTGACCCATAGTCCCTCATGATTGGCTGTGCTTAGGGTGGGGTAACTGCAAGGCCTCATGGGAAAGTTTGGAGGGTCACGTCCGTGGTCATATGATCCCCTTTCTCTGCCTTATTCGATCAAAAACATAGCAGTGACCATTTTTGGTGTTTTAGTTGGTTTGACTGAAACGAATGGAGAATTATTTGGATTTGCAAATGTCTCAAAATGTCACAAGAAACTTGATTTGTGCAGAATTAATTCTCTCATTTCTATTAGAAAAAAAATTGTTGTTGAATTGGCCTAATAGGGCTGGCAATCAGACGAAGAGGGAAAACCTTTATGAGATCAGAAAATATCATCCCCATTGGAGATCATTAAAAAACAAGGTACATTAGGTATAACTTTGAATTATGCAGCAATTAGGCATTTTTATGTGACAAAAGATTAGAAAAGCCCTTTCGGCCAGCTGATCCTATTCTATAATACATGTGTACACAGTTGTTCTCTTTTGCTTTGTTCTTTCTCTATACTAGGATTAGTAATGACTCCTACTCATAAGATCGATGATTCTTCTGTTCATTATTGTCTCTGTAGTCACAATAATTGACATTTTCACACATACCAAGGCCCCAGGAAAGAAAATAATGCCACTTCTCTCACAAACACTTCACTGGTTTTCTCATGGACAAAAACAACTCTTTCAATTAAGTCCACAATTACTGTATACTATAAGACCTTCACCAAGCCAGCAAAGTGTGTTTATATGCATTGGTTGTGATTCAGGAGCCCTTCCTCCCACCACTGATACTACCATTACCTTAAAGGGTAATTTTTATTCTATAACTCAATAATACATGTGAAAATAGGAAACGTTGCAATATATCTTATATGAAAAATCCACTATTTTCTCCTTCTGAACTAATCATCCATTCTCAAAATTCTCAAATCATGGGTAGTGAATGCAGATTTTCCAATTAGTGAGCTAGGCATGACAACTGGTGCTCATAAAGTACTATGGAGAACTTTAAAGGGCATAGCTGGGACTTTAAGAAAAAGAATATGCCAAAGGACTAACGGCAGGTACTTGCTAACAGAGGCAACTTACCTGTCTGTTGTCCCCGGCGCCGATGATTGACTGCTCCTGCTGGAGATTCAGCTGCTCCCTGTCAACAGAGCAGCAGTTTCTCTCCCTTTTGACATGTCGGGATTACTGGCATCATGCTGAATGACAGTCGGCTTCCCCCAATTAGGCAGTGTGGAGTCGGCTGTCAATCAACATGACATCAGTAGTCCTGCCCTGTCAACAGGAAAAGAAACTGCTGCTCTCTTGACGTGACATCAGCGGAAATCTGTGACTGCTCTTTGCTGGCAGAGAACGTCGATGGGCACGACAGGCCGGTAGGTAGCAACTACCTGCCTGTTAGTGCTAATGTCTAATTTTTTTTTTTTAATGTCTTGGATATCTCCTTTAACTATTGTTCCAGGAGAATCTGCAGTAGAATGTCTATGTCGGGCTCTGGCTGCTCCCTCCTTCTCCATAGAATTTATAAAGAACCAACTGTCATCTCCAATCTCATCTCAGTAATGAAGCAATCTGTCTTCACTGAAGACAGATTTTACAGATTCTTCTCCTTGAATTAAAAATTAAATTCCAAAATCGCTGATTTTCATGCGCAGTACTGATGGAATAAATCAACTTAAATGACAGTTTACCTGTAAGCTGGCTATAGATACTGCTAGCCAAACTATCATCTGTCTGCAAGAGCCACAATCATCTGGCAGAGACTTATCTCCTCTCTGAGCAAAAGGTTCAGCGATTGAATTGCAACAGCCCTATCCCCCTTATAATTAGATAGTCGGATGATCCTGTCAAAATCGGCAGGCTCTGCTGACTTTTATCTGTCCATATCTATGCAATCATAGTAAGTACACAATGTGATAGATCATGTGAAATATGGAAAGTATATTCATGTTTTCATGTATTTGTCAACTTTGGTACAAAATGTATTTGAAGCGTATCTGTTCTCTCCTAAATGCTCTCCACTGGCGACTAACAGACTGTGATAAATATGATACATTTCCAGAATCTTTTGCTCGCTTAATACCGGCTTCATGATTCGTGTCCCAAAGGCTGAATAAATCCTGTTATGTTGTTGTTAATGGTAATTACTGTTAATTATAATTCTTTTCATCGTCACTCCAGACACCCAAAAGCACAACGTCTTGGTAAATTGGGACTGCTGTGTTCTAGTCTCTGCAGTAATTGAGACGCTATTTCAATGCACGTTAATACAGTAAAAAAATTGTGCCATGGAGGCTGAATGGAAATGAACACAAGTCTCTTGTGGAACGGTTACAGTGTAGGAACACGTACATGACGAAAGGAGAATCATAGACTGTACATCTTGTTCTGTTCTCTGCCTGCTATCAGCCAGCTCTCTCCACTGTAGCCATGTAGTTAGCAACCTAAGTCCACATCTGTTACAGCTTGTTACCAATTTCACCAGATTTAATAACATCTTTGAAATTATGTTTCCGACAGAGATAAAAGATTTCAT
This sequence comes from Oophaga pumilio, assembly GCA_009801035.1. Taxonomy (NCBI): domain Eukaryota; kingdom Metazoa; phylum Chordata; class Amphibia; order Anura; family Dendrobatidae; genus Oophaga; species Oophaga pumilio. The sequence goes on from VIAB01002352.1 coordinate 115,720, forward strand.
TATGCCATGGCTGTACTGTATTTATTGCACTTCGTCTAACTATATACTTTGGCAGTATGACACTGGTCATTTCTTCTTCCCAGGATGCCCTTGGCGAACATAACATCTATCCTTGCACAATGACACTTATGTTTGATTGAATGCGTCTGTCTACTTTGCCTAACGCGAAAATGCTGTAATGTCTTGGATATTATGTAAAAATTATTCACGCCTCCCACTCTCTAAAATGAGCGGATACACTAGCAGTATTCAATCCGGCACATTAATATGATAATAAATGATTGCAAACTTGACTTGAAAACAATTCTGCTGTCTTTTAATGGGGAGAAATACTTGAGGATCGTATGTGAACATTCAGACTTAAAATATATCCTCCTTGTTTTATAAAGGAAGTATAGGCTCATGAATCAGGGTCAAATAAAGTTCCAATAGTCCGTGACGCTACAACACACAGTTATAAAATAATGCCAAAGTTCAGTGATATCAAACACTCACTACTAGAGATGAGCAAATTTGTTCGGATTCGGTTCCCTAGTACAATTGGAATCGAATATTGTTTTTGCAATATTCATCGATCACAGCTGAACATCATTAGAGTTAATGGAAGTTAAAATTACCGAATATGTTCGGAACTGAACATAAGACATACATT
>VIAB01002352.1:124884-138478 GCA_009801035.1 Oophaga pumilio
TTGACAGGGTTGCAAAAACGTGTGGAAGATCGTGGCAGGGTGTTCACATATAGTGAAAATAAACGTGCATGGGAGGGCTTGTTTAATGGATAATGAATTCAAGTTAGAGCAAAGTCAGACAAATTTGTCCATTTCCATGTGACAATCTCATTTGTCCACTGAGACCTCCTGACTTTCTACTAGATGATTTTGAGGGCAAGAAGGATCAATGACCCATCGTTTTGATCTAAGGGGGAATAAACCCCTGCCAGAGACCTTCCTCCTGCATATCTGGACTGAGCCTGCATGTGTATATGGAAGGAGGTCAGGAGGAATAGCTGATAAAGAACATTTGGCTGACAGCTATTAAAGGTGCAATATTAATGTGTCGCTCTGACTCTGTCGGCCTTATTGGTAATAAATACAAAACAAGTGATCAGTAGAGCTATAAACTCAAGGTGCGAAGATGCAATTACATCTCCTATGTCATACACTAAGGTTATCAGATGTAATAAAGTACTTCTAGAGTGTGCCAGGACATGTCTACATCAGAAACCTCTCTCTGATGACGTTTGAGTCGCTAGGAATAAGGATTGAGGTTTGATTGTATATATTTATTGAGCCTACAACGTAATATACTGAGTGTAATCTTGAAATTTGTAGTTTGGTGAAGGTGATAACTTGTAAGGAAATTTCATCACAAGAAACAGGAAAAGCTGCATTAAGTCAATTACTTGAGCTTTCTGTCAAATAAAAGGGAGCATGAGATGAGCTGTGGAAATGTGTCTGGACAGAGATTTAGGCTTCCTTCAGATGTCTGAAAACGAACCGATTACATTCTATGGGACTATGCAGGTTTTTATTTTTTTGGCAGAGGGTACATCTGCAAAAAAATCATGTTCGTTCTTGATCCAAGTCATGGAAAAAAATCAACCATACCAGTCTATGGATCCGGACAGCATATAGATACAGTTGTGCTCAAAAGTTTACATACCCCTGCAGAATTTTTGCTTTCTTAGCCTTTTTTTAGAGAATATGAATGATAACACCAAAACTTTTTCTCCACTCATGGTTAGTGGCTGGGTGAAGCCATTTATTGTCAAACTACTGTGTTTTCTCTTTTTAAATCATAATGACAACCCAAAACATCCAAATGACCCTGATCAAAAGTTTACATACCCAGGTGATTTTGGCCTGATAACATGCACAGAAGTTGACACAAATGGGTTTGAATAGCTACTAAAGGTAACATCCTCATGCAGCCCATTTTTCTTCAAGTGCCTCCTTATTGTGCATCTTGAAACAGCCACACCACTAGTTTTCAGAGAGTCCAGTATTTCAGCTGATGTTATTTGTGGGTATTTCTTTGCATCACGAACAATTTTCCTGGCATTTGTCACAGGTCACAGGTGAGGATATTATCTTTTAGTAGCCATTCAAACCTATTTGTGTCAACTTCTGTGCATGTTATCAGGCCAAAATCACCAGGGTATGTAAACTTTTGATCAGGGTCATTTGGATGTTTTGTGTTGTCATTGCGATGCCCACCAGGGCTGTGGGGTACTCAGTCTGGGTCAGACAGTTCTTTGGGGGGAAGGTCACGGCAGCAATAACCTAGTCCAAGGCCCAGGGCGTGCAATAAAATGAGGAAAAGTTTATAGGAGATTAAGTTGTGACACCACCCATGGAATTGAGCAATAGATGGCCGACGCTGCGATTCAGGTCCACTGGGGTTGTTGGTGATGCAGTACAGGGCAGGTGATGCAGTAAATCAATCTGAGGACACAGCTGGGTGCAGTCTTCACACTTTACTCACAGTCTTTAGGTTTCAATCACCAGCCGGGTGCTGTGTCCTCCTGGTCGGTGGTCCAGCTAGCTTTCGGGTAGTTTGGGGTATACTTTACCGGGACCCCCTTGTTGTGTACCTTCTCAGGTCGTCTCTCCCTGCGCTGGCTCACGCCCTTCCTGCCCTGAGCCTCACACACAGTATTCCAAGCCAGCAGTCTAAGGTCTGGTCAGGTGACGTCCTCTTAGTCCCCTTCACCCTATGTGGCTGCCTTTTTAGCGAATGTGTGTGGATTTGGCTATCGCACATACAGCTACCATAGCCTCCGGTTTGCTAGCTGAGTCCTACAGTCTCTCCACTAGTCTGGGGCCGGTCCCCCCACTGCGACACGGTTCCTCCACCCGACTATGGTCTGCCTGGATTCGGGCGCCGCGGGTGAATTCCTCACTTCCTTGGCCCCTAGGACACCTTCTCCCTCTCAGGAACCTCTCTCTTCACCACTGCTCCAACCAACTGACTTCCATTCCCAAGACAACTCTCCACCACCAACTGTCATCTTTCTCTCTAACCGTCACTCTACCTCCAGGTCTCCTACTCCTATCTACTTCCTACACCCACACCCTCTACCTTGTTCCCCCTCCAGCCTGAGATGGGCCCGCCCAGCTCCCCTGGCATAGAGAGGTGTTGTCTTGGATGCTAGTGTGCAGGTACCGGGTAGTGGCACCTCCTTACCCGAGAGCTGAGTACCACACCTCTGGCTGAGATGCAGTACTTCTGTGGCGACTGGACCCTCAGGGGCGCCACATACCCCGCCCCCGTGAAACACAGCACGTTCTCTGGCTGAAACAGAGCAAAACAGGTGTTAAAACATGCAAATAATTTTCTGAAATGCATTTCAACAGGGTAAACAGTTAAATAGGTAACTCTTTCTTCCCTTTATGGGAGGTACTTTTTACTTGAACGTTGCATATAAATAACGAAAACATTAGAGCATTACTCTAAACGTTCTCATTCAAGTTCAGCAGGTTTCAGTGAGATTCCAGACCGGGGTGTCCTTCTCACTGTCCTCAGTGCAATATGGGGGAACCCGTCTTAAACCCCCAACGTAGGCCATGGGCGTGGCTACAGGGCTTAGCCGGTCATCTCGTTGGACCACTTTTCGACCACGCCAGACGGTTTTTATTCTTTGGTCTACTGTAAAATGCAGAGTGTCCTACTCGCACTCTCAATGTTTGCTGTAAAACTAACAAGGAGCACATTAATTGCTAACTATTTACTATAAAAGTTCTGGTCATTCACCATCCATGACCGCATTGTCGTCAACTGACTGTAACTTGCCTAAGTAGCTCTTCCAAGGCAGTTCTTTGGGCCTGCAATCTCCTGATCTGTGAAGTTCTTTTTCATGTATCACGCTGGGTGACACAAACTGAGCAGGTCCTGCAGCTGGGGTCTCAGTTGCCTGTGTCCGCACTACAACTTTGGCTGAAGCAGCAGGGACTGGTGCAGTGTCCGGGGTTGAAGCCACTTGTTGCCTTTCTGGCGCTGCAACCACTGGCATAGGGGCAACATGTCCCCACGTTCACTTCCTCACATTGAGGGCATACCACCCCCTTTCGCCCACATGCCAGGTGAAGGTCACTAGATCCCCCAGGTACCGGTCACGATCGGGATGCCCCTCTAATAAGTGTGACTCCACGTCCCGTTGAGTCACGAACAGTTCTAAGGCCACCCCGGGCTCCCTGATAAACCCCCAGCCCCTTTTCAAGTCAAAGGAGAACACAGTGCCTTGCCTCTGCAGACCCCGGTCGGCGGGTCTAGCCTTGTGGGCCCCGGCATTGTCCTTCATGTTCCAGTCCTCAATAGCTTTCCACAGGGCTTTGCGCTCTTGCTCCTCCGCCTCCAATTTTTGTACCTATTGCCGGTAATGGTCCTCCCAACCGAGGGTCTCTACCCAGGTCCCTTCCATTTGGGCCTTCTCAGGAAACCCTATCAGATCCGTCCCCTGGTGTTCCCAGCGGAAAACCACCCTTTCACTGTGCACCTCCAAGGGCATGATTTCAGGCTGAAGCGGAACCGCCAGTCTATCCCCGGTGTCTGCCGTCTGGTCCAACACTAAATCCTTAAATGCCTGGCCGTGTTTGAGGGCTGTCGGGGGATTCAACGGCCCAACCAGGGTTTCCTCGGCCACAGGTGCAATGTTGGTACCTATACCTTTTTCCTCTCTGGTGCCGGATTCCTCTTCCTCCTCCTCTGTGGTCGAAGATACTGATAGCGAGGCCGCCTACCATTCAGACACATTTTCCAGCAGGGCCCCCCTCCATTTTGTCATCTCCGCCATCTGTGTCTTTAAGAGCTGGCGGCTTAGCTCCTCCACCTCGACTCCAAGAAGCTCCACGTCCACCGCTTCCACCCCACACTCCTGAGCTTTCCGACTACCACTCGCCAGGTTGCTCACCGGGTTCCTTGCAGCTTCCCTCGCAGCATACTTCATCGCACACACCTTTGTGCTCCTTCCGCCCTCTTCCTTTCTTGAGTGTTCCTCTTTCCTTTCCCGCTGGTCACACCAGGAGGTGGATCCCCCCGGTCGACGGACAAGTTGTTTTTCATTTAAGTCTTTGCAGTGGGCGGGTACGGCTTTTGCACTGTTCAGCAACACTGCCCATGATAGGCGCACTGGACCCGGTTTACTGAGTCGGCAGATCCTGTTTGTGACGCCAAGATTGAGACGCCCACCAGGGCCATGGGGTACTCGGTCCGGGTCAGACAGTTCTATGGGGGAAGGCCACGGCAGCAATGACTTGGTCTGTGGCCCTGGGCGTGCAATAAAATGAGCAAAAGTTTATAGGGGATTAAGTCGTGACGCCACCCATGATATTCGGCAATAGATGGCCGGCGCTGCGATTCAGGTCCACTTTGGCAGTTGGTGACGCAGCAGAGATCTGTGGATTTGGCTGTCGCACTTACAGCTACCACAGCCTCCGGTTTTCTATCTGAGTCCTACAGTCTCTCCACTAGTCTGGGGCCGGTCCCCCACTGTGACCTGGTTCCTCCCCCCGACTACGGTCGGCCTGGATTCGGGCGCTGCGGGTGGATTCCTCACTTCCCTGGCCCCCTTCTCCCTCTCAGGAGCCTCTCTCTTCACCACTGCTCCAACCAACTGACTACTGTTCCCAAGACAACTCTCCACCACCAACTGTCAACTTTCTCTCCAACCGTCACTCTACCTCCATGTCTCCTACTCTTATCTACTTCTTCCACCCACACCCTCTACCTTGTTCCCCCTCCAGCCTGAGATGGGCCCACCCAGCTCCCCTGGCATAGAGAGGTGTTGTCTTGGATGCTAGTGTGCAGGTACCGGGTAGTGGCCCCTCCTTACCCGAGAGCTGAGTACCACACCTCTGGCCGAGGTGCAGTACTTCTGTGGCAACTGGACCCTCAGGGGCGCCACATCATTATGATATAAAAAGAGAAAACACAGTAGTGACAATAAATGGCTTCACCCAACCACTAACCATGAGTGGAGAAAAAGTTTTGATGTTATCATTCATATTCTCTGAAAAAAGGCCAAGAAAGCAACATTTCTGCTAGGGTATGTAAACTTTTGAGCACAACTGTACCTTCAGTGTGCAATCCATGTGCTATCTTTGCTGTCCATGTGCTGATACATATGAGAAAATCGCTGCTAATAATAACAGACACACTGGCCAAACACTGATGAAAATCTGATCCAGAACATTGATGAAAATCTGACTCACAACATTGATGAAAATCTGTCAGTTTTTTTATTTAAGTACCAGCAAAATCATTGTAGTCTAAAGGGTATGCCACACTAAACAACATCGCTAACGGGATCGCTAAAAAACGTCACTATTTAGCGATCCCGTTAGCGATGTTGTTGTGTGCGGCATCTACCAGCGACGTGGCCCCTGCTGTGATCTCGTTCATCACAGCGATCGTTCCGGACCCTATTTTTATCGTCGGCGTCCCGCTGGTATCGCTATATCGCTGAGTGTGGCACCTTTTTTAGCGATTTAGCGGTACAAAAGTACCGCTAAAGTCGTTAAGGAGATCGCTAACCGCGATAGCGTCCTTAACGATATCGCTAAATAAGGTAGCTACTAGCGATATAGAAACAATCCCGCTAGCGATCTCATTAGTATGCGACGCTAACGAGATCGCTAGCGGGATTGTGTAGTGTGGCAGTACCTTAAGTGTGGCCTTAGGGCATGATTTGCTATTTTACTTTACCGTCTCCGCCTTACACTACTAACATCAAATCAAAATACAGCACAATTTGACTTCTGATGTCAGGTCCCACCCCTTTATTTCTCCAGGCAAAATTCCCTTTTAGGTCTCATTCACACGTCAGTGTTTAAATACGAAGTCATCAGTGTTTTGGATCAATGTGTCATCCGAGTGTCTGTTTTTACCATCAGGGACATCAGTTTTTTTGATAAATAAATAAATTACAAAGCTTCTCCGATCCTTTGCAATGATAAATATGGACAGCACACGGATGACTCATGGATGCCATACGTGTCCTCTACGTGTTTTTCATGGACCCATAGACTTGTATTGGCCATTTTCATCAATAATACTTGAAAAAATGGACGTCTCAACGACTTTTGCATGGACGAGCGGTCCACGTAAAAACATAGACATGTAAATAGCACCATAGATTATAATGGATACACGTTAGAAGGGGGCATTACTCTGACATCTACCACTGTGGGGCAGCCCCAAATACATTAGATCATTGACAGGAACTGGTTTGGCTGACATCAATCTAATATGTATGGACAACTAAGGTTTCTCCTATTAGGAATGATGGTTGAGGATCTAGACGATGTACAGGGTGCATGTGTAAGAAGCCCAAGAGAGGTAGTCGTGGGCGAGCTTCGGTCCCCACTCGCTCTGACATCCTACAGACAAGGTGTGTCTCAGTCCCAGTGTGCTGCTAAGTATGTGGTGCTCTCCACTTACTTCTGGCCTGCAGGCCTCTTCTGACTCCAGGAATCCATCTTCTGGAACCAGGGCAGCAAATAATCCAGGAGACACATGGTTCATAAAAACCAAACTTTTACTGTTAGGGTCTGCGGAACGCACCAAATATAAGATGTGGAGAGGTGCGTTCGCAGCCCGGGGTCCACCGTGCAGGCGGAGCCTGCTGCTAGTAAAATGGCGTAAGAAGCAAACTCTGTTATCCCGCAGAGTCGCCAACATAAACGCCGTAACGCGCTGTGGCAATAAGTGCGAACTCTGTTACTCCACAGAGCCGCTAGAAGGAGAGCCGCAGCGCTATATGGCGATGTGTGCGAACTCACTAAACACAACTGAGTCGCAAAGAAAACACGCTAGGGCGCTGTCTAGCGTTGAAAGCGAACCCTGTTACGTCACAGGGCCGCTGAGAAAAAGTGCTGTGTCCTGTCAGGCTCTCAGGTACACAGTTAAGTGCTAAGCGTACATAAAGCGTGATCATGTGCTAATGTCCTCGCGGGAGACACCCGCAATCTATGGCGTCTGAACGCCAGACCCTGAATACGGCGATCAAAACTCCTCACCGGTTATGCCGGTAATCTAGGACACCGACCCTGACCAGCTAGCATACCAAACTCCTCACCGATTAAGTCGGTATTCTAGTGGCTTATTTCAGCCGGGTCCCTAACCACACACACACACATGACCACACTGGCGCATAGCATACAATGGTTGATATTAGCGCATGGCGGTCCAGCCATGCTACCCTTTTATAGTAACAGCTACAGGACCTGCCAGAAACAAGGACCAATGAAGCTTGTTCCAGAACAACAGTAGTCACAGGACCTTCCTGGCAGACCAATAGGAGCTGCTGCAGTACCTGAGCATGTGACCCCTGATCTCCAATGAGAGATCTCACTCTGGGCATGCTCAGAAGGGAAAACGCAGGACTTTGTCCCAAAGACGTCTGCTCCAGCACTGGCTATAATAGCAGATCCAGGAAAGGCAGCAGCAAGTCACTGCACAGTACTGGAGTGGGCAAGACGCTTGGACCGACGTCTCTGCAGAGCAGGCTCCACTGCGGCCGGAGATGAATGGGAGACCGCAGCGGGGCTGGTTCGAGACTCCCCTTGTGCAGCAGCGGGAACTCGAACCCTAACATTTACTTTGTGAATGGCAGTCTGTACAGTATTTACAAGCAGATGCACAGGATAAGGCCCAAAGGGTTGTCATCTTTTCCACAGGTACCGGATACAACTTCAGCCCTGTTTCTCGGGATAGGTGGCATATCCCCCTCTCTGGCTTTCCTAGCCCTTGGGGATTTTCCTCACCTCTAGTCCATCTCGAGGTTGCCTCAGGCCATTTAGACGAAATCACATGGAAGGGTATTTTCGGCAATCCACTGCCCCTATTATTAGGCTCACGCTGTCCCTAGCATCCAACTGCAGCCTGTTAGTATACTCTCTCCTGCCCTTGCACTCACTGACTGTCACTTCCTGTACCTGCCACTAACACTCAGTTTCCCCTCCCAAACTTGGCCGGCCATTATAGTTTACCCTGTCCAAGCTAACTGCAGCCCCAGTTGGTATAATACCTTTATAACATACATGGGGATCAAATAAATTTAACATTTGAGTGTCAGGGAGTAATCCATCAGCTCCCACCACTGTTACACATGCATGGCCAATCTGAATAGCTAAATATTAAACAGAGGCATTGAAGAATTTCACTCATGTAAGGAATTTAACTAAAGCCTCAACTGCTGATTTTTCTGAATGGAGAACCATACATGGACACTATTTTTTCTTGGTATATTTTTATAGCTGTTCTTGAAACAAAACATTGATAAATGAGTCAATGCCGTAAAAATGTGGATTTTGTATATCTCATTGCCAGAGACTAAACAATAGAACATAATAGAACAATCTGAAAATCTGGCAGCCTTGTGTCATTTCCTCACACTTCTAATGTATGAATTTCAGTGTCAGCTCTTGCCAATAGCCTGTGTGTCTGTAAATGATGCCGTTATAGAGTCGGTTTGGTTAAATAAGGTGGTAGAGGAAGGGTGGATTAGACGGACCTGGCAATACTTTACCGCTCAGATCTACCGAGCACTTGAAGCCTCAATAAGGTCAGGTTTACAGATTTAGATACTAGCCGTAATCAGTTTAACGCCCCAGTAGCATTTTTCTGGCATAAGAGCAATTTTTACTGGAATCAAGAAAATCTTTTGTAGCTAAATATATCCAGCTATTATCCACAATGGGACTTTTCTTTCCCCATCATCTTTTACACTTTTTTTCATAGTGGTAAATCGGAGTTTACCAACAATCGACAATCTATCGTGGCTGGCAGACTGTCCCCTGGAAACAAGAATCAGAGCGTTCCAGTATATTTAAACCTATTGTCTGCCCACAGCTGCTTATCTCCTTCCCAGAAATCGCATGCCCAATAAGCCAACCTGTCAGAAAAGATAGATGACAATTATGTTATATCTATACCTGGTATCATTTATCCACAGGATAGATAGATGATATACATTAGATGGCTGTGAACTCCCCTTATATCTCCCACTCATTACTAGAATGGAAGTCCGAAGTCCCCATTCTTTCTTGCATGACCACACTGAGGGGGAGTTTGAATGGAATGGTGGTCAAGCATGCACAATGCCACAACAATCAAAGTCTCTAGAACTAACATAAATGGTAAATTACATTACTGAGCTGTTTCTGAGAGCTTCATAGATAGGAGGGGAGCAGGAGATAAAAACTAATCAATGTGATCCTGCTGTGAGGGGAAACTGGAGAGTTGTTGATAGCTGAGCACCCAGCAACCCACCCAACAATCACAAGTATACCAGCTACACCATAGATAAGGGAATGTATTTTATGGGAAAAACGCTTTTGAGACACATGAGAAGAAAAATCAGGATTTAAAAAAAATTAAATATCCAAATAGACAATAGCAAAATGCTCAATCAACTTTCTGAAAATATTACTAACAAAATTCTGAAACAGTGAGCAGTACACAACCTCAGTGACATAACCAAATAGTAGTGAAAGAGGAGCATAAATCAGCTCACCTGCCCAGTGCACGGCGGTAGTAGTCTTCTAACAATATGAATCCAATCAAAAGCCAGCACTGTTGTATCCTATAAAAAGGCATTTTATTCAATCAATTAAAAACAGCAATGGTAGAAATAGCGGCATAAAAATAAGTAAAATGGCAAAGAGGGAACAACTTCAAACTCCAGGCAAAGTGTTTCAGACCTACATGCTCCTTAGTCTAAACCTGATTAAACAGCAGAAAAAAAGGCAGCACCGCTTACCTGCCCAGCTCTTAGAACTACAGGGTGGAGTGGGCGACTGCCCAGTATACAATTGCTCAATATAGGCCCGCATAGGGCGCTGTTCACATAAGGGTACTGCATAGCGCCCCCTCCAGGAATGGGTAGGTGGAGAGTGGCTGTTAGTCTAGTATTTTGCACCAGTGTTGCCAACATCTTGCTATATGGGCTGGCTGCAACCTGGAATTCATTTGTTCTAAGATTTGGGCAGGTAAGCAGTGCTGCCTTTTTTTCTGCTGTGTAATTTGAATTTTTGGAGGCTTTTAGTCTTCTTTGTGGCTTTACTATTACTTTAGTGTAGGGACTCGCAAGTGTGAGGATCCTTGACGTGGATTGCGAGCTTGCGTATTTTGGCCAAAATATCGACCAATACCTCACTATTTTTGGGTATTTTGTGCACTATATCTTTCGGGGTGCAGCCAAGCCCAAACACGTCCGGTCTTATATGAGGGGTGTTCATACTGGGATGCATTGAGAGTGTGCTGGCCAACCCGCCTAATCTAATAGTAGAGGCGTGACTAATAGGCTGTGAACCAGACACTATGCAGTACCCTTATGTGAATAGCACCCTATGTGGGCCTATATTGTGCAATTGTATACAGGACAGTCGCCCCTCCAGGAATGGGTAGGTGGAGAGTGGCTATTAATCTAGTATTTTGCACCTGTGTTGCCAACATCTTGCTGTATGGATTGGCTGCACCCTGTAGTGCATTTGTTCTAAGATCTGGGCAGGTAAGCGGTGCTGCCTTTTTTCTGCTGTGTAATTTGAATATTTGGAGGCTTTTTGTCTTCTTTTGTGGCTTTGCTATTAGTTTAGTCTAAACCTGGCATCTAGATTTAGATTAAGAACCATTACCTGGAGTCTGCAGCTGTTTCCTTTTTGCCATTTTGCTTAGCTTTATGCTGCTGTTTCTACCATCACGCACCTTGTTATGGGTTACGTGAGTGCTGGCTTTTGCTTGGATTCATATTGACATAACCAAATACTTATGCCCTTCTGTAATACTAAAGTAAAAGACATTTTCCTGTCATCCCAACAATGGCATAACTAGAACCTGGGCCCTCCCTCCCTCCGCATGTTCGTAGATATATAGACCTTTGTAATGTTCTAAATCCTATAAGGATATACCTGTTTCCCCTCCCCCACCCTTCCACATTATGCAGTAATATCCCTCATCCTGTACTAATGTTCCCATCCTGGGCCCCATGCAGGTATATATGTCCCCCATCCTGGGCTTCTTCCTGGTATATATGTCCCCACCCTGGTATGCATATCACTCATCCTGGTATATATGTCCCCGATTCTGGTATATATGTCCCCCATTCTGGTAAACAGTTGAAACTAGAAGGTTACATACACTATATAAAGACAGATATGCATGTTTTTCTCAATATCTGACATGCAATCAGAATAAACCTTTCCCATTTTATGTCAATTAGGATTACTATAATTATTAATATTTGCTAAATGCCAGAATAATGAGAGAGAGAGAATGTTTTAAGGCATTTTTATTACTTACTGCAAAGTGAAAAGTTTTCATACACTAAGATTACTATGACTTTAAACAATTCTGGACTGCCCATATGATGACGTCATGTGTTTTGAAGCTTCTGTGGATGTATTTTAATGCACACCTGAAACACACTGCTTCTTTGTGTAGCATCATGGGAAAGTCTAAAGAAATTAGCCAAGATATCAGGAAGAAAATTGTGAACTTGCACAAGTCTTGCTCATCCTTGGGTACAATTTATAGATACCAGAAGGTACCTCATTCATCTGTACAAACAATTATACGCAAGTACAAACAAGATGAGAATGTCCAGCCATCATACCGCTCAGAAAGGAGACGGGTTCTCTTTCCCAGAGATGAACGTGCTTTGGTCTGACATGTGCATATCAACCCAAGGAAAAAAGCAAAAGACCTTGTGAAGATGATGGCGGAAGCTGGTAAGATTGTGTCAATATGCACAGTGAAACGAGTATTGTATCAATATGAGCTGAAAAGCCACTCTGCCAGAAGAAGCCATTACTCCAAAAGAAACATAAAAAAGCAGATTAATGTTTGAAAATGCACACAGTAACTAAGACCTTAATTTTTGGAGACATGTCCTGTGGTCTGATGAAACTAAAATTTAACTTTTTGGGCACTATGACCATCGTTACGTTTGGAGGAAAAAGGGAGAAGCTTGGAAGCCTAAGAACACCATCCCAACTGTGAAACACGGGGGTGACAGCATCATGTTGTGGGGTTGTTTTTCTGTAGAAGGGACTGGTGCACTTAACAAAATAGAAAGCATCTTGAGAAAAGAAGATTATTTGGCAATACTGAAGCAACATCTCAAGACATCACCAAAAGATAGAGCTTGTGCAGAAATGGGTCTTCCAAATGGACAATGACCCGAAGCATACTGCCAAAATGGTAACAAAGTGACTTAAGGATAAAAAAAAAAAGTCAATGTTTTGGAGTGGCCATCACAAAGCCTTGATCTCAATCCTATTGAAAATTTATGGGAAAAGCTGAAAAGGCAGGTGCGAGCAAGACGACCTACAAACCTGGATCAGTTACACCAGCTTTGTCAGGAGGAATGGCCCAAATTCTGACCAACTATTGTGAGAAGATTGTGGAAGGATATCCCAAACGTTTGACCCAAGTTATTCAGTTTAAGGGCAATGGTACCAAATACTAATTAAATGTGTGTAAACTTTTGACTTTGCAGTAAGTAATAAAAAAACCTTAAAACATTCTCTCTCTCTCATTTTTCTTTCAGTTGGCAAATATTAATAATTATGGTAATCCTAACTGACTTAAACGGGAACGGTTTATTTTGATTTCATGTCAGATATTGAAAAAAAACCATGTATGTGTCTTTTTATATAGTGTATGTAAACTTCTACTTTCAACTGTACGTCTTCCATCCTGTTATCTATATCTCTAATCCTGGTATACATGTCCCCCACCTTGATATACATGTCTCTCATCTTTGGACCATCCTGGCATATTTTTCCCACATCCTGGAATATATGTTCCCCATCCTGGTTTACATGTTCCCCATCCTGGTATAAATATTCCCCATCCTGGTCTTTCATCCTGGGCCCAGCTTGGGTTATGTTTCCCATCCTGTGCCCATCCAGGTATATATGTTCCCTTTCCTCGTATATATATCTGCCAGCCTGATATACATGTCTCTCATCCTGAGCCTATTCTGGTACAGTGATGAGCAAAAAGGTAACAATGTATATTATATATACAAAGTGATTGGCAGAACAATTTTTGACGTTTCGACTCTCCCGAGTCTTAATTATAACATCTCTACAAGAGAAAATAAACAAAACATGTGACATATAGTTGTATCATAAAATAAAACATATTGAAAAAAAGAAACAAAATAAAAAACATCAAGTTATGAGTAATATAAAAGGAAAGGATATGGTGGGTAAAGCCCAACAAGGCAGGAAAAAATAAATACCGTATTTTTCGGACTATAAGACGCACTTTTTCCCCCAA
>VIAB01002353.1:124118-139321 GCA_009801035.1 Oophaga pumilio
GCTTCACCCAACCACTAACCATGAGTGGAGAAAAAGGTTTGTTAGCATTCATATTCTCTAAAAAAGACCAAGAAAGCAAAAATTCTTTTGCGGGATGTAAACTTTTGAGCACAGCTGTAGAAGGGGGAGGTCATTTGATTGAAATTGAAGGCTTGCCTTCAATTTCACTGTGATGATTGCTTCCACACATCCCAGACTAAAAAAGTCTTGAAGGCTAAGCAACATTTTTATGTTGCTTCTGCAGTTTCTTGCCCTTGAAGAAGTGGTGAGGCATAAGGAAATTATGAGGGATGGGTGCCTTCTCAAAGTGGTGGTACACTATATAGACAGGAACAAGAGAAGCTATTTAATATACAGTTAGTCCCTTCCTTGCAGCTAAAACAGCTTCAACTCTTGTAGGAAGGCTTTGTGATTCTGGAGTTCACCAAACCCTGGTTCCATCAGACTGCCAGGTAAAGAATTGTGATACATGAGTGCACAAACCACGTTTCCTTTGCTGCAGAGTACAGTGGTGGTATGCTCTAGCTATTTCATCCAGTGCTTGATGCTGTAAGAATATGTGCGCACATTGAGGATTTGCTTGTAGAAATTTCTACATCTCTGGGCTGGAAAAACACTGCGGCAAAAACACGCGTTATTGCTTGCATTTTTGTATGCGTTTTTGTACAGCAATTAATGCTTTTTTGAGCTAAATAAAGATATTTAAAAAAAAGTTTTGTGATGTAATTTATTTGTTCAATACCACCTTTTTTTAGGCTGATTCAGTGGCATCAGAATAATGGGATTAGGGCTATGTGGCAGCAGCTGTCATTGACAAGATGTTAGCCCGACAGAGTCATTAATAAGCCAATAAGTAAACACACACACATATTGTCACCAGCCTATGTAGGAGCATTAACAGAACAACCGTACATAGGCTGTAACCAGACAGCAACTGTTAATTTTAAAGAAAAAAAAAGGACGTGGGCTCTCACGTAATTTTAATAATCAGCAGAGGGAAAGCCAACGGCTAGGGGCAGATGTTTATAGCCTGGGAAGGATGTAATACCCATGGAGCTTCCCAGGCTATTAATATCAGCTCAGAGCTGTATACTTATCCTTTACTGGTTATTAAAATGGGGGACCCCCCAACAACAAAAAAATGACATGGAGTACCCCTATAATTAAATAACCAGCAAAGGCTATGCAGACAACTGCAGAATATTAATAGCCTAGGAAGGGGCCATAGATACTGCCATCCCTCCCCCAGGCTAAAAACATCAGCTCTCAGCCGAACCAGAAAAGGCTTATCTATAAGATACGCTGTGAAGGAAACCCGGTTACTCCCACGTCACCAATGTGACGTAACTACACAGTCACAGCTCTCCGGTGCCCCCTTTGTCTCTCAGGTCAGTAAGGAAACTGCACCTAGAGCAAATGGCTGCCGGGGAGGATGTCCCGTTACCCACTGGGTACTCTAAGATTCGTAATCAGAGTAAAAGCATCAGCCCAAAATTAATGTTATGGTATAATTGCCTTAAGGGCGCACTAGATAAATACAGGAATATACAGTAAGCCATACAACGGAATTACAGTGGATCTGCAGTCAGAGTAAAATATAACAATAATGGTACAAGTCTTAGAGGTATTAAGCTAGAGGTCAATGTTACCAGGCTGTAGGTTGCATGTGGACGCCGGGAGCTCTGTGATCCACAGGTAAGAATCTTAGTTGCCAGACAGTCCCCAAAACGTGTGCTGCTGCTCCCTTGGCAGATCTGTCCCCTGTTCCTTCTTAGATCTTCATCGTCTTGTTCTTCTGTGAGAATCTGTGTCTCTGCCATGGGCTCTCAGTTCTTAAACCTGCTAGGTCCCTCCCCTCGGTGTCCGAGGGTGGGCTAATAATCTCCACCCTTCAGCTCTCTGCAGAATTTATTCCCAATATCTAAGGGGTTAACTTTCTTCAGGACACTCAGATCAGGACACGAGAGGTACCAGTGAATGCAGTTTGTTTTGTCCGTCGCGTGGAGATCAAACATGGCCCGATTGGCCCTCCACCGTGACCCAATCTCTATATCTCAGGTCCCTGAGCCATCACCGACTCGGGAATCGCACTGTCAGATGCGCGAGGTCCGCAGGATCACGCAGATATTTTTTATGAGTCTGTACCTCGAAAGGCGTGCTCATAATTCATAATCCTAGTGTTGCACAGCTTCTGAATCTACACCTTTGCAGTAGAAAACTTCACAGAGCAGGCTGCATGGGATAACAAGCTTTTACTTGTAACATGAGGTAAAGGAAGAATGCACAGTCATTTCAGCACTGCATCAGGAAACAGGAACAAAACGAAAGGGAAACTACAAGCGTGACTATTTCTTATACAATACATTAAACAGAAGGAAACGTTACACAACATCGCCATCTACTGTCAGGTCAGCATAAAGTCCTCCTTTTACTTATAATAAGTCCTAATCTGTTGCATATGCCAACACCTAGAACGGAGTCATAGTGGCTGGGAGAGACAATGGATGTGTTTTCTGTGTCTAGCTGACAGGTATAATCTAATTGAAGCCCCCAGGCATCTCCAGGCCCCATGCTGACGTGGCTCCGGACTCCAGCTTTGAAGTCCTGTTTTGGCCTGATCTACTTAGCATACTAAAAGACCTTGTTATTCAACAGTGGAGCCTAAACCGTTTTCTTCAATATGCCTACAGGCCATGGGGGTTAGGAGCAGTTAGCTGCCTGTGGCTCTGTGAACTAGACAAAATGGCTCCTGGTAGCAGGCCAAGCTCAGACATGAGGCGAGCATTAGGCCCAATATCCAAGATGGTGGCTGTTCCTTCATCACATACGCAAATTCTGGTGCTTAGCCTCGCTATTCCTACTTGCCTGTAAGAGTGGCAAGTGGGGTCCATATTTGCGGGGTTGATGTCACCTTTGAATTGTCAGGTGACATTACGCCCACATGTTAGTAATTGCTAGATGACTATAAGACACCTATCCATTAGTAACCCCATAGTGATTGATATTGCATAAAAAACAGACACCCAAAATAAAGTCCTTTATTTGAAATAATGACAGACTCCTTTATTGAATCATAATTAAACCATACCTACCAAACTCCTTATCCAGCGAAGCCAACATCTCTTGCAACAAAAATAATTAATAAACCACAAATATTCCTCACCTGCAGCCGAGAAGGTAATCCATAATGTCCCACGACGATCCTAATCACTTTGACAGCAGTCACATCAGTGATATCAATCGATACCTCCGCCTTTTTGAGAGAGCCTTGATGCCTTCAGGAACCGGAGTGCCACTCAAAGTAGGATAAGCTAATGGCTTCCCTGATCCATCTGGCAATGGCACCTTTAGATACCCCGTACCCCTTTCTGCTACCCTGGAAGGCTACAAATAAGGACTGATCTTTCCTCCATTGACTAGTCATGGACACGTATTCTAACATGGACCTCCTCACATCTAAAGTATGAAATTATTTCTCCCCTTGATTTTTTAGGGTTATCACAGAATGAGGGCAAGGTGATCTCCTGGCTCCTATGGAATTTAAGAACTACTTTTGGGGAGATAGGCCGGATCTGGTCTTAGAAACACCATGTCCTCAAACACTTGTATGTCACTCACCCTATGGGCTGATGTTAAGGCCACCAGCAACACTGTTTTAAGAGTGAGGAATTTTGCAGATACCTCCTGAAAGGGCTTGAATGGTTCCCTAGTTAGCGCCTCTAAAACTAGGTTCAAGTCCTATGGTGCAATTTTCGGGATGATAACTGGTCTAGATCTACTACAGGATTTAGTAAATCCGGACACCCATCTATTGGATGCCAAGTTGCAATTATACAAGGCACCCAAGGCCCACACCTGTACCTTGAGAGTATTAGTTGCTAACCCTAGTTGCAATCCCGACTGTAGAAATTCTAGAATAGCCCCTACCAGAGCATCATCCCCCAAAGGTTGCCCTAAAAACTCCAGGAATTTCTTCCATGTTCTATCATAGATCTTTCATGTAAATCGGTTTCCTACTCATCAAAAGGGTGGAGACTAGCCCTGGTAAGAACCCCTGTCGACTCAGTAATGCCCTCTCAAATTCCATGCTGCCAGAAAAAAGCCTTTCACTTGAGATTGGCACACTGGTCCCTGGGTAAGCAGGTCCGAGATCTTTGGTAGCATCCATGGATCGGTAACAGACATCCACCTTAGAAGGGAGAACCACGGTCTCCCCGGCCAAAATGGAGCAATGCGAATTACTCTCACCTGATCCTCTCTGATCTTTCTCACGACCGCTGGACTCATTGCTACTGGGGGAAACACATAGGCCATGCTAACCTTCCAAGGTATTTGAAGGGCATCGTCCGCAAATGGGTTCTTCCTTGGATCTAACGAGCAGAAGTTCCTCACTTTCCTGTTGTGTAAACTGGCAAACAGGTCCATCTATGGCCTGCTCCAAGCATGCACTATTTGCTGGAATACTCAAAGGTTTAGAGACCATTCTCCTTGTCTCAGTTTCTTGCGACTCAGGAAGTCTGATTTCATGTTTTTTATACCTCTTATGTGAAGTGCCGTGAGAGATAGTAGGTGTTGTTCTGCTAGCTGGAACAGGATGCTGGCTGCCCCATAAGGGTATGGGACCTCGTTCCCCTCTGGTGATTGATATAAGCCACCACCACGCGATTGTCTGACATGACTCGGGCATGGTGACACTGAAAGTGTCTTATGGCCCTTTCCACAGCCCACAGCTCCTTTACATTTGAACCCTGATCCCCTTCTAAAAGAGACCAGGTCCCTTGCACTGAGTAAAGATATATAACTTGGCACACCAAGAGATGAAGAAATATCCAATGTGATTTAATGAAAAAAAGTAGATACGATAGACGTTTCGGTCAAAAATTAGACCTTCATCACAGTACTAATGAAGTGAAATATAAGACCTGTAGAGAGCCCATTCATGTAAATTCATGCTTGTATATACTTCCTTTTTTGCTCTATTTTTTTCTTTTTTCTGATTTACTATATGTACACTGTATATACTTGCAAACTATATATGCATGCTTATTATGTATTATTTTCTTATATTTCACTTCATTAGTACTGTGATGAAGGTCTAATTTTTGACCGAAACGTCTATCGCATCTACTTTTTTCATTAAATCACATTGGAAATTTCTTCATCTCTTGGTGTGCCGAGTTATATATCTTCTATTGGACACAGGGTTAGGACCCTACTTGTGCACCCCCCCACACAGTTGTGCTATAAACGTTAATGTACACCTTGCACTGAGTGAGACCTTAGATGTGCTCCCCATCCAGTACCTCTTGCGTCTGTCATGATCGCATCCTCCACCGGCCTCAACCACTGGACCCCTGACGCCAAATGCTCTCTCACTGTCCACCACGCAAGGAAATCTCTTACAGTTAAGGAAAATAGAATTAGACTTACCGGTAATTCGGAAATTCCAGAACTTTTATCCAGGAACATAGGGAGGGAATTAGCCCTGTCGTGGAAGGTTCCTAGAAACCGAATTACCGGTAAGTCTAATTCTATTTTCTCTAGTCACCTTCCACGACAGTATAGGGAGGAATATCAGCTAATTCTGCGCTAGGGTGGGACAACGGCCTGGAGTACTTTCCCGCCAAAGACTAAATCCTTATTGGACGATATGTCCAATCTGTAATGTTTGGAGAAGGTATGTAGGGAAGACCAAGTAGCGGCCCTGCAGATCTGCTCTACAGATGCACCTGCTCTTTCTGCGCAGGAGACTGATGTAGATCTTGTTGAGTGGGCCTTTACCCCTATTGGGGGTAATTTATTTTGAGCTTGATATGCCTCCGATATGGCTTTTAATCCAACTAGCGATAGTACTCTTCGCCACCTTCTTCCCCTTATTCTGACCAGAGTGATGTACAAATAGATTTTGGTCAATTCTACAGGCGCTGGATCGGTCTAAGTATTGCAAGACAATGCGACTGACGTCCAGAGTGTGGAACCTCACCTCTTTCCAGTTTGCTGGGTTCTGGTAAAAGGATGGCAAAACTATCTCCTGGGAGCGGTGGAAATCGGAGACTACTTTCAGAAGGAAAGGGGTTGAGACGAAGCACTGAGTCATCCCTAACAAGTAAATAAGGCTCCCTTATCGATAGGGCTTCTAGTTCTACTCTTCTGGCCGTGGTTATGGCCACTAAAAAGGCTGTTTTGTATGCAAGCATTTGAGAACAGGATGATAATGGCTCAAACGGTGGACCTGTGAGCCCCTGGAGCACCAGGTTAAGGTCCCATGAAGGAACTATCAACCGCTTGTTAGGGTTCATTCTGAGGGCCGAGGTTATGAATCTCTTGATCCACCGATGACCCGCTAGGTCCTGATCAAAGACCGAACTCAGAGCAGAGACCTGAACCTTTAAGGTGCTGGGTCTAAGACTGATCTCTAGGCCCCTCTGTAGAAAGTCTAGTATCTGCGCAATGTTTGGGTGAAGTGGATCCAGTAGGTTGGTGAGACAAAATGATGAAAATTTCTTCCAGTCTTTATTGTATATAGCATTGGTTACCGGCTTTCTGGACTTCTGCAGCGTAGCAACAACCGCATCTGACAGTCCTTTAGCCCTCAGCACCTGGGCTTCAGTAACCAAGCCGCTAGTTTCCACTTCTGAGGATCGTAATAATGAATGGGCCCTTGAGAAAGAAGGTCGTGTTCCGCTGGTAACTGGACAGGGCCATCTATCTGTAGTTCGAGGATCAGGCTGAACCAACTCCTCCTTGGCCAAAATGGGGCCACAAGGATGGTAGGGGTCCGACTCTCCCGGATCTTCTTCAGTGCCTGCGCTAGAATTGGGACTGGTGGAAAAGCATAGGCTAGGCGAAAGCCCCTCTCCTGGGCCAAGTCATCCACCCTCATAGGATTGTCTCTGGGGTTCAGGGAGAAAAAGTCTTTTACTTGTGCGTTTTGTCGTGTCGCAAAGAGATCTACTTCTGGTAGGCCCCACTTGTCTACCAGCATGCCGAAGCTTTGCTTGTTCAGACACCACTCCCCAGGCTGGATGTCTTGGCGACTCAAGAAGTCCGCCTGGATATTGGAAGAGCCCTTGAGATGAACTGCTGTTAGGGACAGCAGATGTTTTTCCGCCCAACAAAATATCCGACTGGAAATACTTTTCAGACTGTTGAACCTTGTACTTCTCTAATGCTTTATATGAGCCACTGTTGTCACGTTGTCCGAGTATATCCGGATATGTTGTCCTTTGATCTGGTGACCTGCCGCCAGAAGTACTTCCTCCACCGCCTTCAACTCTCTGAAGTTGGACGATTTCCTGCTCGTACTTTGATCCCAAAGCCACTGGAGGGGGATGTTATTCATCATGGCTCCCCAGCCCCTCTTGCTGGCATCTGATGTTATTGATACCAGCGGTTTCTGGGACCAGTATACCCCCCTGCGAAGGTTCCTGAGACTTAGCCACCACGCTAATGAGGCTCTCACATGACCGGGAGTATGTACTCTTCTCATCAAGGTACTGGACAGGCCATTCCAGTTCTCCAGGATGTGAGACTGAAGGACCCTGAAATGGGCCTGAGCCCATGCGACTGACTGAATACAGGCTGTCATGGACACCAGCACCGACATGCTCTCTCGGATCGTAGGTGACCTTGTCCCTGAATGTTGCGACCTTTGCTATCAGCGTTTGCCTGTGGTCCTCTGGAAGAAAGGATGCTTGTTTTTCTGAGTCGAGCAGTACTCCCAGGAATTTCCTGGTTCTGGAGGGCTGCAGTTGAGACTTCTTCAGGTTCGGAATCCATCCCAGAGACTTTAGAATGTCCAAGGTTTTGGACACGTGAGTTTCCAGGGTTGCCACGCTGGAGGCCACTATCAGCAAATCATCCACGTAAGGCACTATGCAGACGCCTTGACCTTTAAAGAAAGTCACGGCCTTCCCCCTTATCTTGGAGAAAACTCCTGGCGCTGATGAGATGCCAAACGGCAGGACGTTGAACTGATAATGTTCTACCTGCCGGCCCCTCCTTACAGCGAAGCTGAGGTATTTCCTGTGCCTCGGATGGATCGGCACATGGAAGTAGGCGTCTTTTAAGTCGACTGTCGACATGACATAGTGGGGCCCGATCAAGGGGATGGCTGACTTTATCGACTCCATTTTGAATTTGCGATATTTCACGTGTCGATTCAGTCCCTTCAAATTTATGATAATACGTGCTTCCCCTGATGACTTCTTTGCCAGAAACAACCTGGAATAGTAGCCTAGACCCCGTTCAGCTTCTGGTAGCGGGGAGATCGCCCTTGAGCTTACTAGGTCTCTCAGGCTTTACAGCAGCGACCCTTGATCTTTTGGGGATGGAAGGGAGGTGATCTTTAGGCCCTTTGGAGGGGAGGAGTTGAACTCTATTAGTAGACCGTCCTTGATGACGTTGAGGACCCAGTGACAACTGGTGATGGTATGCCACTGATGGACGTAATTCGAGTCTCCCCCCCACCGGGTCGTGGTCATTGTTTACTTTGGTGTGGGTGCTGGGGGACAAAAATGTTTCCCCCCCCTACCCTTGGCATAGCTCCACCTCCTGGTCTTATCCTTCCTCCTGACTGGGAAGTCTGTGGCTGTGAGGCACGAAAAAAACTTTTTGCCGGACCTCTGTTCCGGGAGGGCTTTCTTCTTGTCCATGGCCTTTTCCAGAATTTCTTCTAGAGCTGGCCCAAACACATACTCGCCTTTAAAGGGTATGGCGCATAATTTAGTTTTCGAAGTGATGTCACCGCTCCACATTTTCAACCAGAGGGCTCTTCTGGCGGAATTTAACTGAACCAGGGATCTGGTGGCAACTCTTATGGACTCCATAGAGGCGTCAGCTAAAAGCCAGTAGCTCTATGTAGCATAGGCAGGGAGTCTAGTAGGTCTGCTCTAGAGGTCCCCTGGGAAATATGAGTTTCCAGTTCTTCTAACCATCGAGACAGGGCCCTGGCTACACATGTGGAAGCTATGTTAGATTTCAAGGACGCAGTGGAAGTCTCCCAAGATTTTTTCAACAGGCTCTCGATCTTCCTGTCCATTGGGTCCCTCAACTACGAGGAGTCCTCAAAAGGGAAGCTCGTTTTTTTTTGCAACCCTTGCCACCTGAATGTCAACTTTGGGAATATCCCATTTGATGGAATCACCGTCCAGGGGGAATCTATGCTTCATCTCCGAAGGGGTGCTGAGGCACTTCTCTGGCAGTTCCCATTCCTGAGAAATCAAATCTATTATATTGGCATGTACCGGGAACCCTACACGTTTCCTTTTTCAGACCGCCAAACATTTGGTCTTGAATGGATTGAGGCTCCGAGTCCTCCTCCAACCCCAAAGTGCTGCGCACGGCCGCTACTAATTCTTCAATATGATCAGAGGAAAAGAGGTATTTCCGGGGCTCAGTGTCCCTAGGTGACACGGGTCCCTCCCATTTACCAGAGGATGACCCGTAGGAGTGGTCTGAGTCTGACTGATTCCTCAATCTGCATTTTCCTCTTCTTCCCTGGAAAAGGGTGAAGAGGGGGTAGAGGGGCAAAAGTTGCCAAGGAGGACTGCACCTCCTGTGTAACTAGCGAGCGGATTTCATCCATTAGGGAGGGTTGCTCCGCTCTATTTTATCAATGCATGGCCGACATAGCTTCTTATCCCATGAGGAGGGCAGTTTCCGGCTACAAACGGCACACTTTTTCTTATTAGTAGGCTTAGGGGCAGACTTGTTTTCCTAAAACGAGAGGGAGAGAAAGATCAGTAAAAGGAGCCCCCTAAGCTACCCTACCAAGGACCCTCTCCGCTGCATACAACTTACTGTAGCAGGGGCAGCGCTGGGCTTCGCAGGCGCAGGGCATGCAGCTCCTTCCTTAGCGGTATGATAAGTCTTACCTCTGTGGCAACTTCATCAGCAGTTTTAAATGGCGTCAGCCACTGCCCCCAGCCAAACGATTTCCCCCTCCTGTGTCCAGGTGCAGGCCGGTCGGAACCACGAGCACCGCGTGTCTCTCGCTGAAAAAAAACGGAAGTACCGATGCGTTCCAGCGTGGAACACAAGAACCGGAAGTGACGCGCGCGCTGGCGTCACTTCCGGAACGCCGAGGATGGGGGAGAAGACCGGGGAGCTGCAGGAGGTCCCCGGTCAGGATCCCTGGCCTGCTTTACCCTCATGGTGCGCGGGAAGGGTCCCGAGGACGCCTTCAAGAGGGACGACGGGAGCAGCGTGGAGGCCGGAGGCGACCACCGCTGCCCAGCAATACAGGCGCTGCCTGTGGAACCAGGTACTGCAGTTGCGGCCACTACAGCACAGAGAGATAACCTCTCACTGTCCCATAGGGAACAGGAAAGACACTGGCAAGTGGGAGGGCCTTTTAACCTCTCTGTGTTTCCTGTTCCCCATCAGGGCTAAGAGGCAACCTCCCTATGCTGTCGTGGAAGGTGACTAGAGAAAGATGTACTTTTCCCTCTAAATGCCCTTTTAACAATCTCTGTGCCAACAGGACCTCCCACTGTAGCTGCCTTAGGCGAAATTGTGCACATCCTACTGCCGGTATACAGGATATTAGCGATCTTAGCAAGGACATCGTCTTTCTCAGTGTCATTATGGGCTGCTGTATTGCCAAGAGTGCCAGTCCCATTATTTTGACTATTTTGTTCTCTGAGTCCAGAACCAACCTGAGGAAGGATTGGTTTTTCTGGTGTTAGCCTTGACTTGAGGGTATTTACCACCCATCCTAACTCCTTTAGGGCCATAGTCATTTCCCTTACTTGATCTACACAGTGATCTTCTGACCTCGCGACTATAAGGAAGTCGTCCAGGTACGGGATGATAACATTCTAAGAACGAAGGTAGGACGTCACCTCCGCCATCACCTTGGTAAACACCCTTGGAGCTACTGACAGACAGAATGGGAGGGCTGCATACTGATAGTGCTTGACCTGTCCCTGGACATGCAGAGCCACCCTTAAGAACTTTTGATGGTCCCGATGGATTAGGATGTGGTAATAGGCATCTTTTAAGTCTATGACCGCCAAGAAGCAGTCCTGGAACAACAGCTTTATAGCCGTGTTTACCGACTCCATCTTGAAAAAGTAATTCACGACCAATCGTTTGAGCTTCCTTAGGTTGACGATAGTTCTTAAGAGAACCGTCCGGCTTTTGTATCAAAAATAGGGGGGAATAAAATCCCCTTACTTCCTCTTCCATTGGGACTTCTCGTAGAACCGGCTTTTGCACCAGTCCCAAAACCTCCGCCTCCAGGGCTAGTTGTTTTCCTGGAGACTTCCTGCCGCGTGTTAATACAAAAGCCTGCCAGGGTGGATAGACGAAGTTTATCATTAGACTGTACCTGAGGACACTCCGGATCCAGCAACTGGGGGAGATGTTCATCCAGGCAGAGAGAGAGCTTCCCCCCTACCTCTGACCTCACGTCATTGGGGGGCTTTTTTTTACGATGTAGAGGGTTCTCTAAACATATAACCAGATTCTTCTGTTTTTGAAGTCCCAGCTCTTTCTTTCTCCAGGGGGACGACCTCTTAAAATTTCCTCCTCCGAAAAGAGGGTTTCCTGGTCTCTCCTGGGAAACCTCTTATTTTTATCCCCTGCCTTCTCTAAGATGTCCTCTAGTTTCTGACCAAAGAGAAACTGACAGTCGCACGGAATGGAGCAGAGTCTATTTGTTGAAGACAGGTCTCCTGGACACCCTTAGCCACAAGGTCCATCTAGCCGCATTAGATAGGCTTGCCGCCCTAGCTGCCAATCTCACTGAATCTGCTGAGTCTGCTAGGAAGGCCGCTGCCCCTTGCACCAGAGTCATATTGGCCAAGATCTCGTCCTTTGGAACCTTACTCCTCAGTTGTTCCTCCATCATCTGTTGCAGCCAAACCATGAGAGAGCTAGCAGTACACGTCACGGCTAGTGCCGGCTTCAGACCCCCTTCGGCTGCCTCCCAGGTGTGCCTCAGGAACCCATCTGCTTTTTTATCTAATGGGTCTCAGCGTGCCGGAGTCCTCTAAAGGCAAGGACAATTTCTTAGAGGACTTAGCCACTGCCCCGTCGATATTAGGGATTTTATTCCAAGTCTCAGAGTCCTTTTCCTCAAAAGGGTATCTTCTTTTGGAAGACGAGGGCACGCTACCAGACCTCTCCGGCTTCTTCCATTCCTTCTCTATGAGTGATTTTACCCTAGTATTAACTGGAAAGGTGTGATTCTTTTTTTCCTCCAGGCCCCCAAACATAACATCCTCTAAGGATTTAGGTGTCTTTTCCTCCTTTAGGCCCATTGTAGACCTGACTGCCCTAACCAGTCTATCCGTGTCCTCGGCCAGAAAGCAAGGTCGGCCACCTACATCACTGTCCGAGAAAGAGTAGGAGCATGGGAAGGAGGGAGACGAGGATTTCAAATGATATTACCCCCCGGTTTGTGAGGCCTCAGAATCTGTGATAAGCCCGAGGGCTCTCTTGCTTCCCTTTTTCAAAGCTGACTTTAGGGAACATTTCACTTCCACACCGATTATGGCCCCAAGGCTCGTGGTGAAGTCGGAGGTCTCTTCCCATATTGTTTTCTGTATGCAGTCAGCACAGAGTTCCTTCTGCCACTGAAACGTCAGCAGGGTTTTGCAAAGGGCACCTTCCTTATTCTTTGTCTTGGCACTAGCCTTCCTAAGCCCCTGGTGATTAAGCAGAAAATGGCCCCTATTACAACAAAGGTGACATTCTTGCCACCCGCTGTCAATCAAGTGTACCGGATTCAGAGGCTGATCAGGGGTACAAACAACATCCCTCCTGAATACTGAGTCCCGCGACCTCTGGTCGGGACGGCTGCCACTCGAGCGGCTGCTGCTCTTAGTGTGCCCCAGCTGGTGACCAGGCATAGAACCTGGTGAAAGCTCCTGCTGCTGTAAGGGAGGCTGCTGTTCGTGATCCTCCATAATGGGGTGCTTCAGACACAAGCGCCTCTTCTGTGGTCATCCTTCCTTATAAGAGGGATCCACTGCGCTCCCCGCCTCCTTCGGTGCCAATCTATGCCACTCCCCCACTGGGACGTGCCCCGGCCGACATTCTCGCCCTGGGCGCCACCATCTTGGCTCCAGCGCACACCACCTGACATCATGGGCGCGCGATGTCAGCGGCACGCTCCCTGGAAGCCCAGTTTACTATGAAGCAGCTGTCAGGAGGGAGAGCGGCTCGGCGGCTGCAGAAGAGTCGCTGGACCAATGACTGCGCCGCCCCATGCCTGCAAGTACGTCGAGGCCCTACAGGACCCGCGGACGACGCTTCCACCACCTGAAGGCCGGCATACAGGCGCCCTGCCTGTTCTTCCAGTGCCGGGACAGGCATGGGTGAGTGGGTAAAAAAACAAAAAAAAAAGTCTTTCTTTCAACCGCCGGATTTCAGCACCAGGGTCCCTTTCAGGATAGGAAACCCAAGTGACGTGAGAGGTACCGCCCTTTTATTCTTTTATTTTCAGTAGGCTTCCTGTTCTGGCTGGGCGGATCCCTCTCTCAGGTGTGCTGTCTTTGGTGTGGGGAAAAAAGGAATGTATGCCAAGTTTTAGAAAAAACAACCTGGAAAAAAATTACTGAGACAAGGATTTATCATCAAAATGTGACTTTACTACATCATTTGTGTAGAAGGCAAATAAAAATATCTATATCTCACATTTACATAAGACAAGATGACAATAGCCTCACAATGTAGATTAAAATAACCAATCATTGTCCAAAAGCAATGTTCATTGCCAAGATCACTTGAAATAAACAATTAATGTGAACGTCGAGCAATGTCTCCCTATACACAAAATGGCTATGCAAAGCTAAAACATTGAAAAATATATAAGAAATGCTCACAAATTGTATTATAACTTGACCATGTATTCTGTTGCCACTCTGTGACTTCTTCAAACTCCTAATGTTACCAATTGGCACTTAAATTGCTGTTATAAATATTTTGTAAGACCGGAGAATCTATATGTAGTAATCGCTTTAGTTTTATTTCTCATATTAGAAATTTTGCATTTAGAATTTCGTTAAATATTCCACTAACCAACATATACACTAACATAGTGTTTTAGGGTACAAAAATGCTTTGTAGCCAGGTGGAGCATTTTATAGTATGCAGCCATACATGAAGTTATGCAAGGAATCTCAAAGATTTCCAAGTATAAGCAATAAAATAAGTTCTTATGTTCAGTAACAATGTCATAACAGGCTCATTGTTACATATTTGTCAAGCAGTGAGAAATAATGAGAACTTACAATGAATTCACAGTTAATATGAAATATGGATCCCCCAGAAGTGCACCAGTTATTTGCATTGTAAAACGCATTGTACATTTTGACTCATCTGGATTCTCATAGGTAAACCAACTTTTTATGACTGATCTGATCTAGGCAATCAATTAGACAAGCAGCAAGATCTCATATGTATCTTGCATTTTCCAATAATACAGTACCCTACATAAAAAGGTCAAAGATTATACATATCCTTTTCATATAGAAATGCTGAAAGACAAAAGTGAAGATCAGATTTTAAAAATTGCCTTGTGCAAAACATACTTTGCAGATTTGCAAATGAATAGAAATGAGTGCAATACTCCTAGTACCATATCAGTTACATATACTAGTCTGCTTCTATAAGCTAAAGTGGTAAGTGATAGGCGACACCACCATAATACAACTCAACAGAGGGTGACATTTAGCAACAACCATGGGATTGAATAAGTCATGTAAAATATTGTGAAAGGCCTTCTGGTTTTGACATGAAGGGATATAATCATTATTTTAGCAAAAAAACAAACTGCTCCACTATGGCGGTATGAATCATCAAACCCAATGTACAATGCATATATGGAACAGAAAACCCCCTTAAAAAACATATAGATAGATAGATAGGGAACACGTCTAAATGTGGCAGCACGATCCAAGCATTGTGGAACTGTCAGTCAGGGAGCCTCCTGTCTGAAATTTTTTTTCACCACTTAGATAAAAAAAAGAACCTAGACATGTTTGGGGTCTGTAAACTCGTAATGACATGGAGAATCATAATGGCAGGTCAGTTTTAGCATTTAGTGAACAAAGCAAAAAAACAAAACAAAAAACAACTGTGGGATTGCACTTTTTTTTGTAATGTCACCACACTTGGAATTTTTTTCCCATTTTCCAGTACTCAATATGTTAAAACCAGTGGTGTCGTTCAAAAGTACAACTCATCCCGCAAAA